>JAECUM010004250.1:0-65841 GCA_016617855.1 Megalonaias nervosa | reverse complement strand
CAATACCCCAGCTTGTTTAGAAGGAGTGGCGTAAACTGACTAATGGTAACAGATGGACAGACAGACAGACTATCCATAAGATCTTCTTGCCTATAACCAGTAGAACTAAACTAAAGAACAACGTAAGTCAGAAAGTTTAGAATTAAGAACACAAGATAATGATTCGTTATTGACAAATATTTAATGGTGACCTAATTCTGTAAGAATATTTCACATACAATGTTATGAGACGTACAACAATAAAGACTAAACGTCATATATATGTAATAAATTTATGATTATTTCACAAATCCTTACTAGTCAAATGGAACAACAGACTCGCACATATTTGTAAGGCAACATGCAACACTAACAATTTTGTCGGCAACTGGAATTTCTCCATTGTCATTCATGAGGAAATCAACCGGGAGCTTTCCTTGAAGCATGGTATACTTATTTCGCACCAGACCAATTACACGTTCTACATGAATTCTCAAATGTGCGATTTTTCTACTATTTTCTACATCAATAGGAGACAACTGTGATTTCCCCTTTGTAAAACGAGGGGTAATAACTTTAGCACAGTACATTCCAATACTGTCTGAAATATTAAATCCCCTGTCTGCAAACACAATATCTCCACGAATTAACTTTGGTAAAAATACACAGTTTTCAGTTATGTATTTGTCACTTGCCCTACCTTCCCATGCTTTTGAAAGAAAAGAAATAGATCCCTGAGGTGTAATGTCAATAAGAAATTTTATGGTGTCGTTGTGTTTGTATGATGACCAAGTCTGAGCTCGTGCCATTAGGCTTTTAGGTCTCTTTATAAATATTTCAAAACAGTCAATAATGACTGCCATTTTTCCACCAAAGTCTTTCCTAAATTCCATGGGCATGGTAAGCTGAAGCTTCTCCCTCTCGGGCCAAAACAAAAGAGGCTTTAATTTAATATATAAAATATGAATAACATTTAAAAATATCCTTGACACGGTTGATGTTGATACCTGAAATCGATATGCAATATCTTGCAAGGGGAGGTTGAGCTTAATTCTCATTAGTGTCATTATCATTTATTCAAACTTCCCAACTTCTAGTCCTCTACTGGTTAGAATGTATGGAACAATAAATGCAAGCAGGGTCATCAGGGTCATGTAGCTCGGCATTCCAGTGTAATATTTAACTTTATCTTCATTATTATAAAATGATTCCTGATTCATTTTGTAGCCGCTTAATTTATTTTTCAGCAGTGTATTTTCAGTAATCAGGTGTTGAATTTCACTGTCAACGACACTCTGGCTAATGAAGTTAGTCTTTGGTGTTAGTGCTTGATCTGATTCCATCTTTCCCATGACTGTAAAAGAACAAACAGAGCTGCCCCTGTGATCAGCAGATTTATCCCCTTCCTGGGCAAAAGATGCAAATCTAGCAACACTTTCGCTATGTCATGTTCTTCTCTGATCTTCCGTCTGTGTTACATTCGGTTGTATCTGTAATTCAAAAATGTTTAAGCTGAAGCTCTATCAAATAGAATATATGAGAGTACAACCAGGGGCGTGGTGCTGTGGGAATGGCCTTCCTTTCTCTATCTAGCACTACACCACTGATTATACAACATATCACCTTTTTTGTCTTACACATGTAAGGAAATCATAGGAAAGGCAGCTGTTAGTTTGTTTTATAAATGGAGTATTATGGTATCTTAAATATTAACAACGCAATTACTATTAGAAAAGTAAAACCTCAGTAAATACGTATTATGAAATGACAGTGTGGTCTCTATCCTGATAATTTTCTTATTTGTTTATGAATATAATGTACTGTATTAAACTGAGTGACATTTGTCAAACTGAAGGCAGGATGAGAAAATGATACAATAAAAGGGAAACTATTTTGACATGCTAATGACTGATCAGTTTGTACCTTTCCATATCTGTTTTCATTTTTTCATTTTCTTCCTGGATTTCAAAGGGCCTGATAAGTCACAAAGTTTAAGGGTGGGAGCCCAATCAGGATGGGATCAATTATACAAATCTGCAGGTTTTCCTGAAAAAGAAAACGAAACAAAGCTTAGTAAATAATTCATAGTGACTAGATACATAATAGATGGTATTGTTAAAAACCTAGTTATAATCGTGAATGCATATTTGAATTATCAACATAAATGTTCTTAGAAAACACTGGTAAGAACTGTAGTTCACATGCACTTCAAGATTTAAAACAATGCGAAACCGGCCACAAATTTCAACGTTTCTGTGTTATTCACTGTAAGAAATATTTGGTATATATACTACTATTATTACTACTAATAATAATCTGCACAACATGAAAGTACCTTGAATAAGGTGGTCTGAGCAGATTTTTGAATGGTTCGACGGCAGGTCTTTTCTGTTGATGTTGACCAACCATGTCCGTCGTCGCTCTTCACTTAACGTTTACTCTCCTTCAAATTTCCTCACAACAGGTATAGTGTAAAACTACGTTTCACAAAATCGTCTGCACGGTTTGTACAACCTTTAACCCAGCATGTATTAACCATTGTGTGACTGCAAATTCTATTAATGATGAACAGCCACAAGAAACAAAATCATTGACCCACAAAATGGCGGATGACCTTACGGTGCCTGTATGTAATGACGTCATATGATAACTATCAATTATATTATACATTCGAAAAGCATACGGGTAACACTGGTTTTATTTATCTATAGTCATTCTCTTTGTTTGTGTGGGGTTTTTTTATTATAAAAATGGCTATTAAGTAAACGTGAAACACACTCGGATACATGAAGAAGCATGCATGAATACATTGTGATATATTCTCTACTCTATTCGATACGAAATCTCTCTTTTTTTAAAATATTATACAAATATGTATTTTTTAAAATCTAAAGCGTTGTCTAAACTTAAGAAAACTTGACAACTTTTCAATGAGCAAATTGGCTCCACCATCCTTTCTTTTACAACATGAATTCCTGACCTCAACGCAAAACATGGTTAGGTGTGACGGGCGGCTGGAAACAATGAAGGAAGGAGGGATGGACACGGTCATCACTATATGCCCTTGCACATTCGTGGTGGGCATAAAAACACAGGATTAATTTAAAAACAAAGTATGCCAGTTCCTTGTAAGCAAATATATTAAACTGTAATCAAGACCCATATTCTCCAACACTTTAAGCTGGAAACTCAAGGTCAAGGTCAGAAACAACTGACCTGCAGTTTCGAGTAAAATAATGCTAGTGTCACTGACTCGACAAATCTGTCAAATGAAGCTTGATTCACAGAGCCTCTGCAATTCTGAGTAAAATTAATTATTGTAACTGATTTTCTGCAACTTCGAGTAAACTAAAACTTGACTCACTTACCCACTGCAACTTCGAGTAAAATAAAGTTACAGCCACTGACCTACTGCAACATCAAGTAAAATAAAGCTAGTGTCATTGACCAACATCAGCTTTGGGTAATAAAACGAGTCACTGACCTTCTGCAACTTTGAGTGGAATAAAGCTACAGTCATAACTGTCAAGATTTTCTAAACTTCAGTTAATATACCAACGTTCATAATTTCTTTGTTGCAGATATAGTCTATCATAATTATAGTTATAGCGGTATCACCGCTCGGGTGGCCTATTGGTTAGAGCGTCCGCCTCGGACGCGGGAGGTCGCAGGTTCGAACCCCGGACGAGTCGTACCAAAGATTTATAAAAATGGTACTAACAGCTGCCTCGCTAGGCGCTCAACATTAATAGGTTAGTGTTAGGATTGATCGGCCTGGTGTCAGGATAATGTGACTGGGTGGGACATCGTGCTACATGTCTGCGGCACGATATCTCAGTGCTTGACATCACTATAAACTGCCACACTGCAGACATCGTAGTGATATGACTGAAAAATTGTCAAAGCTACGTTAAAAATCAAAATCACACACGCACACACAGTTATAGTGGTATCTGATTTTTTTCATGACTATTTTATAAGTATTTTTCTTGTTCTTGTTCTTCTTCTTTTTCTTCCGTCGTCACAAATGAATCTAAAATATAAAAAATCCTCTTATTTATGAAAAGAAAGTGCTGAGACAAAAGTCTGTAAAATATCAGTAAATTAAACAAATTTAAGAACGAGAAAATAAATCGCAGTTCCGCAACTTCAATGAAACATCAGCAATTTGCATAATTTAAATCATAACTGTGCTCACCCCGTATTTCGGTTACTCCTGATACTATTATACCTGGATCAGGGTCATCCCATTCATAACTCGCTAGCTCTGCATTACTACGGTCTAGGCTTAGAGACCTTTTCCGGTACTGGCAAGGTTAAGTGGTCGCCTGTTATTGGTCAGTCTTATCCAAAGATTTTATAATTATACTAAATGCAAGATAGTTATCCATAAAATTTACTAAGCTCACAACGTGACGCCCCGCATTTCATACAATACAAATTATATTTCCGGGTTGTGCAACGTTACTGACATTTTTCAAAAATAATTGGGTTTCCTGATGGCCAGTAGGGGAGCCGTGGGCAGACCCTAGATATGAAACACTGGCTTGTAGAAAATGTAATTCCACTGAATTTGTTTTATGCACACTAATCAAATAAATGAATAGATAGAGAAATTTCAGTTCCAGAACTCACTATATCTGCATCAGAACTAGTATTACTACATTACATGCGGATGACGAAATGAAGCAATTTGCGGTATTAAAAATCTCCAGATGTGATTGACTGAAGGGGATGATCGCAAGCGAAAGGCAGCGAACACAAATTTAAACGTTTATACGTGATAAATAATGGCAGAAAACCACCTTATATTGAATTCGATTTTAAAAGAGGTGATTTAAATATTTCACGAGTTTCGCATGAAAACAATAATGTCAGTATATAAGAGATAAATGGTCATTTGTTTACAAGTTTGGATGATATAAATGTACAAATTGTCTGTATATTGAGAAAAACAGCTATTTGTTTACAAGTTTGGATGATATAAATGTACAAAGTGTAGGTATATTGAGATAAATGCGTATTTGTTTACAAGTTTGGATGATGTAAATGTACAAAGTGTCGGTATCTTGAGATAAACGGCTATTTGTTTACAAGTTTGGATGATGTAAATGTATAAATTGTCGGTATATTGAGATAAACGGCTATTTGTTTACAAGTTTGGATGATGTAAATGTACAAAGTGTCGGTATATTGAGATAAATGCGTATTTGTTTACAAGTTTGGATGATGTCAATGTGCAAAGTGTCGGTATATTGAGATAAATGCGTATTTGTTTACAAGTTTGGATGATGTAAATGTACAAAGTGTCGGTATCTTGAGATAAACGGCTATTTGTTTACAAGTTTGGATGATGTAAATGTATAAATTGTCGGTATATTGAGATAAACGGCTATTTGTTTACAAGTTTGGATGATGTAAATGTACAAAGTGTCGGTATATTGAGATAACGGCTACTTGTTTACAAGTTTGGATGATATAAATGTACAAAGTATCGGTATATTGAAGCAAACGGCTACTTATTTACAAGTTTGGATGATATAAATGTACAAAGTGTCGGTATATTGAGACAAACGGCTACTTGTTTATAACTTTGGATGATATAAATGTACAAAGTATCGGTATATTGAGACAAACGGCTACTTGTTTATAACTTTGGATGATATAAATGTACAAAGTATCAGTATATTGAGATAAAAGGCTATTTGTTTACAAGTTTGGATAGGAGCCCCGAGTGGCCTAGTGGTCTAAAGCGCTCACCGTTACGGATCATTGCCATCTCACCTCTGTCTGCGTGGGTTCGAGTCTCGGGGTTCGGCCAATGTGGGTATGTGAGAAAACATGCCAGTAGCTTCTCGTGGGTCGGTGGTTCTTTCCGGGGTTTTCCCGGGTTCTTCCTCCACCATTGATACTGGCCGCCATGTGTAGCCTATCTTGTACTGAAAAATGACGTTAAACCCTACAACAACAACAACAACAACAACAACACCAACAACAAATTTGGATGATATAAATGCACACTTCTAATGAAAAATACCATCCTAGAAAATAAAAGCACTAAGCATTGTTGATTTCGAACATAAAAAATGATGTAATTTCGATGTTTTAAAAAGATACAGATTAACAGATTACGTTTCATGATGATTACATTGAAATAGGCAACACCTAACCTTCTAACAACATGGTTAAAACAGTGTAATATGTCGAAGGAATAAAGTACGTTCTTCATGCGTGTAAACACACAAATTTGTAAAAGTTTGCATTCAGCTTAATTGAAACTCAAGTTGAAGATCTCAAAGCTCTACGTTATGAATCTATAACGATTCAACAAAAACAGAGATAGAATTTTGGAAAATAATTTTTGATTTAAAATTGTTCTTGGTGACTCAGCATACGAGGTAGCTGTTTTAGAACCAATCATGGGAATTGCCAAATTTGACATAAATCGTGGGAATTGCCAAATTTGACATAAATCGTGGGAATTGCCAAATTTGTCATAAATCATGCGAATTGCCAAAAAATTTGACATAAATCATGGGAATTGCGAATATTGACATAAATCGTGGGGATTGGCAAATTTGTCATAAATATGAGATCAATAGCGTTGCAAATTGCAGAATGTCAATGTACCTGTTTTAGACGTTCGTCCTTCTGCTGTGCCGATTAGACATGACGAAAATTTATAAAGCGTAACGTGTTGTCTTTATTTTTAAATATAGTTTTAAGTGACTGACAAACAAATTTCAAGATATCTTTACAATAATCCCGAAAGTCCTGATGCTTACATGAAAAGCAGCCAGTTATGGGAAGAAATTAAACAGAAGACATTGATACACTGAATCGAAAGAAAGATTAAATGAGCAATCTACCAGCTGTCTGCCTGATACAACACACAAACAAACAAGAAATCCGTTCTCATAAAGATGACAAATGGCAAGCAGACATTGTTGAGGTGCAAAAACAACGAAAGTAATGAAGGGGGGCACTACGGACAATGGGAAATACATTACACACCCACCCACCCCCACAAGGCACTATACGGCCAAAAAAAATCCTGGGCCGATATACAGACAAGATTACTATTGGGCCTGTATACGGACAATAGGAATGGAACAGGTGGGGTGACGTCACGATACTGGTAACAATGTTGCAAGTGACTGACCTGAATACGCCCGGCTACCCTAGGTAGGGACAAATACAATAGAGACAAAGACATAGAAACATGGTTAGAGACATAGACACATACAACACAACCATAGATTGATGAACATCAATCTATCACATTTAAAATTATACAAAAACTAAAAAAAATTTTAGGCAAGAAAAGTAAATCTTTTCGAGGCATAGGAGTGGCTCTGAAAAGGGCCGTTGTTTTTTTTATGTTAACACCATTTCATTAACATAGAGGGCATCTCACTGATCTTCTTCTCTTTCTTAAACTTCGTCTAACCTCTGGACCGTAGATGAGGACTCGCTTCAGACAGCCTTGTCTCTCCACATAGGACCATCTTTTCCAAACGGTCGTCTCGGTGATCCGGATGATTGTCCATGATGATTTAACATACATGGGTAAGTCCGTACGGAACAGCACCGACGATACGAGAGTAGAGGATTCAACGTTTGCCCACATCTTGTGACGAGAACAGGTGAAGGGAATGAAGTGAACCGCGTTTATTTATAGTGGAAGACCTGATCGAAACGGATTGAGATTTCTCACCAATCCAAACACGCGTTACAAAATACAGTCACTGCGTGGAGTCTGTCTTCCAATCCGAAGATAGTTACCTGTGACATCACATTCCCTATATAGGTGCGCTAGTGTCTGTGCGCAGTGAATCGATGCGACTTTGTGTTTTGAAACATGACAGAAATTAAGAAGACAATGAATTGGGGTGCACCGGCCGTGGAGACGAGAAGGGATGGTATAGCAGCGGTTACCAAAGTCAACACCGGTCCACGTCCAGAAGAGACCGATTTCAATAGGGATTTAGTGGATTTTCTCCCTTCTTCGCAAGAATTTGTTCCGGTACCAGCACCTTTGCCACCTTCTCCTTCTTTAACACACGTCGAGGATTTTAAACAGAGACAGAAAGAAGAATTGGAGAAATTTTTACAACAGCAGAAAGAAGCAGAACAAGCTTTTCTCCTTGAATAGCAACAGCGAGAAGAAGAAGAGGCAAGAAGGAAACGACAGGAAGAAGAAGAAGCAGAGAAGAAACAAGGTCTAGGAGAGAAAGAGAACAGTGAAAGTCAAACGGTAACGGTACTCTTGGACATTTTGACAGAGTTAAGGAGTCTGAAATAAATGTATCAGACTTCTTTATTACGACCCAAGAGAAAAAGACAACAAACACCCAACGGTCCTTTTCAGGGCCACCCACTTCTTCCGAAAAGAGATAGTATTCATTTTGCCTCAGTCAGTTAAAACTCAAAATCCCCTTTTTACCCTATGATGTACGTGTGTGAGCGCGTGAGCGTAGGCCCTTATTCTAAAAAATCAAAACCATGAGATACTTACTTTTTTTCTGTCTGGTCTATTCTGGTACAAATTTTACAATCCAATGTCACAACACAACACATTAAGAAAGTTCATAGACTTCTTCTGTGTCTTTTTTCTTTCACTCTCTGTTTTCTGAATTTCTTCACTTTCACTGGTTTTTTCCTCCTCTTCTTCCTCATTTTTTCTCGTCTTCTTTTCTTCTCTTTCTGAACGTGTCGGGGTTCTTCCTTTGCCGAGGGCACCTCTTCTTCTTCCTCCTGCTCCTGTTGTTTCTTAGGGCAGTCTGAAGACCAATGTCCTATCTCTTGACAATGATAACAGGTATCTTGACTTTTGTCTCTTTTGACACTGGTCTTGCTTTTTTCACGGTCTGGACATTCTGTAGCCCAATGCCCTTTCTTCTGACAGATATAGCAAGTATCTTGACTTTTATCTCGAAAGGAGGGGGAGTAGTTCGTCGGCTTGTCTGAAGAAAACTCTCGTATGACACCTCGCAAAGCTCTGATCAGAAGTTCGATCTGTGTTCTTCAATCGTGCTGGTCGGTTTGAAAGTGACATGAATGCTGGGAGGGAAGGCACTAGCCCTTTATATATACACTGACCCTGACATGAATATAAAGGTGTCCATGGCGTTTCAAATGTAGTCATTTGACTTTTTGCAGTCAAGATGAACCGATCACATTATTTCGTGAAGAAATGAGAAGAAAGTAAGAGGCAGAAACGTGACTTATCGCCTTGCACACGAGCTGAAGTCTTGGCTCAAAATTCATGCCAGCGATTTTGAAGATGACATGAGTGAACCAGAATCTAGACTCAGAGAGTCTACACCAAGCCAAAGTCAGCCATCACCACTAAACCCTGAAAAGTGCTACCACCTTCGAGAAACGGACAAACGCTCCTCTAGAAAATTTAGAACCACGGCCTACACGTACACGGTGAAGTTTAAAGATTTCAAGTCCGACGTACCGTTGGAGAAAGCAGAGGGGTTCATCACCGATGTGTGGGATTCTTTGTTAACCACACTGAAACAGCAATGTGAAGCCAAAGAAGACGACCGCTTGAGACTTTTCATTCATCACGACAGTTTGAAATCCTCTGTTTGAATCGAGTTTAGCAGCCCAGCAGAATTGAGACCTTCCAAAGTCATCGACAAGATTCAACACGTACAGCAATCCAACAACAAGTTTCACATCACCGACGGAAAAGCGACACTGTTCATGACTCACGTTTCTCTTCCCCAAGGGACAGGACGCAAAAAGGTATTATTGGTGGACGACCTTCGTAGCGTCAAGAGCAGCCTCGTTCAAATTAACAATCCTCAAAATAAGATGTGTTTAGCCTGTGCCATCGTGGCGGGACGAACGTATGCCGACAAGAACGACACGGCAGAATGGAAAAGAGTTTGGCAAACAATTCAAAAATCGGGTCGAGCCAAACAACGAAGAGAAGTAGAACTCCTGTTACAGCAAGCGGGGATATCCAAAGACACACCCTGTGGCATTCCTGAAATGCAAAATTTACAAGACGTCGTAGCTCCACGCTACACCTTGAAAGTACACCCTCAAGAAGTGCGCGGACCCTGTTGTTTCGAGGCAAAAATTTCAAAGACGGAAAATTCATTCACGTCTATCATCACGATGAACATTTCGATACCATTACCAGTATCACCGGATTCATGGGATACAGTTATTACTGTGAGAAATGTGACCATGGCTATAACAACCAAGAGCAACACAAGCATTGTGGATCGAAATGTGAGGGATGTTTGGCCTCTAAACCCTATCTGGACGAAGGACAAAAACGAGTGCATTGCCCAGCTTGTCAGCGCACTTTTGTTACCAACAACATCTGAAAACGCAAGGTTCACAGCAGAAAAATGCTTGTCAGCTGCTGAGATTGTGCCCAACTTGCGGACAAGTGACACGTACCAATAATACCAAGGCGCACGTATGTTCAGGAAAGAAGCGATGTCACATTTGTCACCAAATTGTCGACTTGGAACACGAATGCTACATTCAAAAATATCATTCCAAATATAAAGAGAAAGATGAACAGAAGAAAGGGAATTTCATCTTTTTCGATTTCGAATGCATGCACATTCCTAATTTCTGCTTGGCTCACCGAGCGTGCGAGAAGTGCATCCAAGACCCTATCTTTAGTCATTGCCCTCACTGCAGCAAGATTCCTTGAGGACGTGAAAAAATCTTTCGGGGATCGAACACGCTGGCCGATTTTGCTCAATGGATCTTAGACCCCATCGACGAGACGTGGAGCCAAGAGGACATCGAACGTTGCGGAGATTGTCATCGCTATGCCACGATGATGGCTCACAATTTCTCCTAAAGTCACTTTGAACGGAGCCAGAATCATTTCCATGCAAGTGGGCCAAGTGCAGTTTAAAGATTCGATGAGTTACTTGGCCATGCCATTGAGTCGAATGCCTAAAACGTTTGGAACGACAAAAATGGTCAAAGGCTATTTTCCGCACTTTTTCAATACCGAAGCCAATCAACACGCCGTTCTACCCCATTTGCCTGAGGCTCACAACTATGGTCCCCGACAACATGCACATCGAACAACGAGAAGCTTTCTACGCTTTGTACCAGACTCACGCCTTGGACCCCTTTGACTTTCAGGAAGAAATGTTAAAATGTTGTCGTTCCGACGTGGATATTTTACGGCGATGCTGTGGAAAATTTCGAAAATTATTCATGGAGCACGGAGGGATAGACCCTTTGAAAGAAGCCTGCACCATTGCCAAAGTGTATTCCTTAGTGTAAAGCCAACGACTCATGCCCGAAAACACCCTGGCTGTCATAAGTCCTCAAACGAACTTTGTCAAACGTCAGTACTCAGTCAAAACCCTACGCTGGTTACATTACTTGTGCGACAAGAAAGACAAATGGATCCAACATGCTCGCAACGGAGGAGGCAAAAAGACCATCGGAACGTATTCGGTGGATGGCTGGGACTTAGAAAACCCTAAGATCGTGTACGAGTTTAACGGGAGCTTATTTCACGGTTGTCCCATCTGTTACCCTCAGCGTGGCACTAAAAATCAGTTTTTACAACGGACCATGGAAGACTTGTACCAGGCCACTTGCCAGCGGCGATTGAAGTTAGAACAGCAAGGATACCAAGTGGTGGAAATGTGGGAACACGAGTACGATCACCAATTGAACACCGATCTAGAGTTTAAACGCATCGTGGAATGTTACAAGCTGGTGGACAAATGCCACCTGTTTGCTGTACCAAGACGACGAGGAGAAAGGAGAAGAAATCAAATACTTGGACGTCTGTTCGCTTTATCCTTACGTGTGCAAACATTGTCACTTTCCCGCTGGTCACCAACAATTGCTTACGGAACACATCGACCTGGACAACATTCGACAATACGAAGGATTGATCAAATTCAAAGTCTTGCCTCCTACGAACTTGTACCATCCAGTTTAACCTCACCATTGCCAAGGAAAACTGATGTTTCCCTTGCGCCGTACTTGTGCCAAAACGTGCAACCAAGACCGACCTTGTCAGCACACTCAGGAAGAACGCGCCTTGACAGGATTTGGGATACCAACTGTTAGAAGTGTACGAAATTTACCACTTTCCCAAGACAGAAAAATACCACAAGGGCGACGAGACTCAGAAAGGCATTTTCGCAGACTACGTGGGTGCCTTTTTGAAACTGAAACAAGAAGCCAGCGGCTATCCTTCCTGGTGCCACACTCCCTAAGACCAAAAGAAATTCAAAGAGAAATACTGGGAGCAGGAAATCATCACTTTAGACCACGTGGAGAAAAACGAAGGAAGGCGATCGTTTGCCAAAGTGATGTTGAATTGTTTGTGGGGGAAAATGGCACAACGACCGTGTTTACCCAAGACGGAATATTTGACAGAACCTTCCCGCTACTTACAGATGATTCACGGCAAAACCAAATACATGAAACACGTTGACGTCCTTTGTGAGGACTTGATCTTAGTCAATTACGAAGAAGAACTGGACTTTGTAGAAGCCGTCGAATTTGGAAATGTCATCATTGCGGCCTACGTGACAGCCCATGCTCGCTTAAAATTGTACGATGCGTTACACCAGTTAGGAGATCGTGTGCTGTACTTTGACACGGACAGTTGCATCTACATCGGTCGCCTGGGTCACTGTCACCATGACATCGAGGGAGACTATTTAGTAGCCTGGACGGATGAGCACCCCAATGACAAGATTCTAAGTTTTGCTAGTTGCGGTCCTAAACATTACGGCTACGAATACCCTGACCCACAAGGAGAAGTGCACACCGAGTGTAAAGTGAAAGGATTGACTCTCAATTATCGCACCTGTCGAGTGGTGAACTTTGGCGTATTGAAAGAAGCCTTGCAGTCTGGAGAGGATGGAAATTTTATAGTGACCATCTACGAACCTCACAAGACTGTACGTTTATCCACACACTAAATCGTCAGTCGACCCCTGGAAAAAGTGTATCAGATCGTGTACCAGAAGCAAGTACGGCTTCTTAACCACTTCACTTTACCTTACGGACACGCTAGTATAAAAAATGGTTCCAAGACGATAGCCACCAACTAGAAGGATGACTTCGACACAGCAAGAATCGAGTGAGAGACCCGCTGAAAACTGCAAGTTCAAACCATATTATTTTCCTGTCTTCTTGCCTGCCTATTGTAATTGTGCCAGTCGATTGGAAACGTTTCAAAAATGGCCCACGGATAAGGAAGGATTACCTACTGCGAATGTTTTAGCTAGAACAGGATTTGTCTACTTGGGACCTGAGACTGGATTGGGATACGAAGTACAGTGTTTCAATTGTGGTCTGAGGTTGCGCATGGATCGATGTATCTATAAAGATTCAGCTATTCTGGAACATACTCGATGGTCTCCGCACTGTCCTTACCTTTCTATGGTCTTTCCACCCATCACACTACGGTTCAGGTATGACGGTTCCTTAGAGAAGGAGTACCGTTGTCCAGGAAGAACAAAAGGATGACTTCCAAAACTAGGCATAAAAAAGGAACGATGTACAAGCTCGAGACTTCATTACGACTAGTATAAAAAGGGATAACGTCCAAGACCGATAGTTCATTGTGACTACAAACACCAAGCGAGAAAGATGAACGCTAACAAACAGACCACATCATTCAAGTTCGGGGATTCTCAAGTGGAGTGCGATGCTGTACCTTGTGATGCAGGGATGCCGTACGCTGTGACCTCAGTGATTCAGTATCACATCATGGGAACTTTGCTATGACTATACCTACCATGGAAAGTGATGCTGTGCGTGTCAAACCTGACGGATGCGAAAGTGATGCCACTCGTCATCGTACACCTCTTCACTTTACTGATTTTCATGGTGAATGTCATCATGAAACCATGAGGCTACCACCCTACGGATGTCATCCAAAACTGACCAAACTCCTGCTGATTTCACCGTACCCTCATCAAAATGAACCTGTGAAAGATGAATATTCGTTCCCTGTGAGATTGCCTGAATACTGCGACTTTGAAAGTCGATTCCAAACCTTCCGAGGAAAATGGCCAAAATATGTGGGAGGACCTACCCCCGAAGAATTAGCCAGAGCCGGGTTTATCTACTTGGGCGAAGGGGATAAAGTCAAGTGCTTCAGTTGCGGTGTGTCACTTCTCGAGTGGGAGCAGAATGATTCCGCTTATCTGGAACATGCTCGATGGTCTCCGGATTGTCACTACCTACGTTTAGTGGGACCTCGTCATTGAAGTGGCATACCATGTCGTTTAAGAAACCCTCTTGGCTAGAAGTCAAACGTTGGACAACACCTAGACAAGTATTTAAACCCCATTTAAAAAATAATATTCACAGATTACCAAACGAATTGCACGAGAAGATCTACAAGGAAATTTGGCATTGACTTGTCAGAGCAAAAGCTCAATTGGTGACTGAGGAACTTTTATGTCGACAAATTCACAAGAGGAAATTGACAAAAGTCAACAAACAAGTCCGATTTCTCTGGATCAAGTGTGCATTCTTCCGAATATTCCGCTTTAGACCGTTTACATTAGAAGATTCCTGGAATGGCAGTAGCCAGAAATTACTCACTGCATCCGTCACTTTCGCTCTAGGAGAAGTGTTTGACTGACATAGTCATGGATACTTTACAAGAGAACATTTGTGGTTTGCCCGTGGAGCTGAGAGAACGCATTTACCTAGAGTTGGTCAAAATACAAGTGAAACGCAAAGAACAATTGCATCCGTTACGTCACCGATGTTTGAACCACTGGTACCTAAATGCTATAAGAGGACTGATTCATGTGAAAGCGTTCCAGTGGTCAGACATTGTTCAACTGGACAAGGACCAGAAGACTTTGGTTGAAACTCATCCTACTTCTTACAGGCTAGCCATACTACACCGAATTCCAGGGAAGAGTTAGAGGATTACCAAAATCTTTTACGCTACCAAATTTCGTCTATAGAGAAAAATTCTGTGCGGGGTGTAGTGTGTGAACTAGTGACTAAAAAATTTGGATTCGCTACTGGAGTACGATTAGCTCTGTGCTAAACGTATACACTTATTACCTCCGACAAAAAAGAGGGTATAAAAACTCGCTGCCACGCCACGACCTTTATCATTCGTGATACAACAGATTCAGTGGAAGGAAATCAATGACAGTATTCAGACAGTGGAGGATTACCATTGCATTTTACGTGAACTGTGTCCATTGAATCGGGGTCGACGTGTGGTGTGTGTCTTAGTGACTTGCTTTCTGGAATTTCGTTTACCGGTCGATTCCTTGTGGACTCTTTACGAACAGTACATACCAACCAAAACATGAAAGTGGTTCCTTTAATTGTACACGAAAAACTCATTCTGTTAAAAGCTTTGCACTTTTATCTCGATATTTCTCGACCTCTAAAGGAAAGAAAGATTTGTCAACTTTTATGTACTGAAGATGTGTACGACGATGTGTGTGTCGCTTGTGACTTACACCCTCACTGGAAAGATGTACGTGTCTGGAAAATGTTTGACTTCGAGGCTTGGATCAAAGTGGCACACTATGCCCAAGATTTGTCATCCTAAAAAATTAAAACGTTCTGTGGAAAAAGTAACTTTTAAACCTGTGTTAGTGACAGTACCAGAAGAAGAAGAACCACTCCCTTCAGAACCAGACAGGACCGTCATCGACATCCCCGAAAGGCCATTCCGGGAAGACACCTGTGTGACTGTGCCAAGGAATGTAGAGACTCTAAGAACATTACACACTGTCCCTACGATACCACATCTTGATTACCAAACATGTTGTACAGAGACTTGTTTATACTCCACTATGATCGTTTTGATGTGTCTTCTATTCATGAACTTAACCATTTGGCTCTTATGTATTTTTGTCTTTCGTGTTGTTCACTTTTAAAGATGGCAATAAACGTGTTTTATTGTGTCATCGGTGCTGCCATTGCCAATTTGAGTTTGCAACAAGAAGACAAACAATTGTGGACCATTTTACTCAGCAGTTGCATCGGTTACCTTCTTCCCAATCCGTCCCTGAAATATTCCTCTAATGGGAACAACGGGAGCCTTGCGTCCAACGTCAGTCCCCATTCCAACAGTCACCATTCTAACAACAATCCTCGTTCAGACACTCCTCTGACCTCCAGTGACCCCCCGACACTAGAACTCTGGAATTATGAATAACCAATTTTACTTGAGGTTACCCAGTAACAATTCCATGGATGTGTTTCCCAAAAACAACTTGTGCTGTTTCACGACCAAATTACCTCAGGCCATCTAATTGGATCACGAAGCCAATTGGGAAGTGGCTTTAGTGGAAACCATTCACACGAAACAAATCCTAAACGTCGTCGAAAATCAAAACTTTTCTGAGGTGGAAGTTATTGACTTGGAAGTGCAAAACTTCTTGGATGTCAACGTAGATTATAGAAATAAAATACAGAACCACCAAACTCAGAAGTGGACCTATAACTTGATTATTCCCAGAGGCTATTATTTTAGTGGTGAACATCTGGTGAACACGATTGCTGCCAGGTTCAATGTCGTGTTTGGCAGAGCCCTGGAGAAAAAACATGTCACCATTGAGTACCATAAAGTGGCTTGTCCACTACTGATGAAATTTAAGGAGAGCAAAGTGGTGGCCATTACATTTTGTCCTGAATTGTTTGACATTTTGGGTGGGGACATGAAGATGAGGAAGAAAGTAGAGGAAAAAGGCGAATTACCAATCGTTTACGACAATTCAAGTTTTGCAAAGTGGTTTCGTTCCCCAGTGGAACTGAACCAATGACTCAATTTGATCTTTGTGTACTCCGATGTGGTGGAGTACAACGTGGTGGGACACACCTCCGTACCGTTACTGCGTGTCATTCCTTTCAAAGTGGATTCTGCCACGAACGCTGACGAGGAAGGTGGAAACACCTATCACGTTCACCGCGAATTTGTACATCCTCACTATTTGCCCGTCAGTAAGTTTTATTTCGACACTGTCAGCATTACTATAAAAGGAAATCTGGGACAAAATATCCCATTCACCAAACGGAAAGTCACAGTGAAACTCCATTTCCAGAACGATTACTCCAACAACTTGTCAGTCATGTATCCAGTATACCGAGGAGTTGTTCGACAGCTATGACATGGTTTAGGAGATATTCTAAAATCGGCCTTTCGTTCGGTGGCTCCCGTTTTGAAACCAATGGTGACACTAGGATTGCACGCCTTGAAAGATGCCGCGTTGACGCAAGGCAAAGAATATCTCCAAAATGTCATCATTGACAAACAAAACCCCAAAGAGGCTTTCTTTAGAGCAGGCAAAAATGTCTTGCTTCAAACGGGCAAAGACATTTTGGGACGACGAGAAACTTCTATAAATGCCCTGGACGATGTAGAGTCAGGCATTCCTAGAACCACAGCAAGGACAAGGCAGAAAAAGACGACGAAGACACCCTTTCAGAGGACTTCACACCCCCAGAACTAAAAAGACTAAGAAAAGAAGAACCGTCCGAGACTTAAATGTTTTTGATTCTTAAAAAATCACAGAGAGAAAGAAAGAAAGAAAATTATGCACCAAGAGTCTTGCGCCTGTTCCACGTCGGAACTGGATCTGTTTGCCATGCCGCCTACCATGATGACCATGCAAGAATCCCAATGGGTTGAATTTCATCCGGTCTCCTCTTTGACGGATTCAGCTCCCATCGAGTTTGAAATGAAAGGACAACCCGAAGATTACATCGATCTGAATAGCAGTTACTTGTACTTAAAAGTGAAAGTGATCGACACAACGAAAGACGGTCCCGATCTAAAGGACAACGATAAAGTAGCTCCCGTCAACAATTTCATGCATTCCTTGTTCAGCGAAGTGGATTTGTGTTTGAATAACAAACTCGTTAGTAGCAGCATGGATACTTACCCTTACCAAGCGTACCTGGAAAATCTCTTGACGTACGGAATAGATGCCAAGAACACTCATCTGAATGCTTGTGTGGCATGGGAACCTGACGAAGCGAACGAGTCCAATGATACAGCTGGTAAAAAATGATGGATTTGTTGAACGTCAAAACAAAATCAAACAAAGCCGTAGTTTAGAACTAATGGATCGCTTGTATTTGGACATGTGGTTGCAAGCGAAGTATTTGCTGAACGGCGTGAATGTCCGCCTGAGACTGAATCACAGCAGTGCCGCTTTCCATTTGATGGCTCCAACTTCCGATTACAAAACCATCATCCAAGAAGCCCGACTCTACGTGCGCTGTGTGGAAGTGTTACCTAAAGTGGCAAACGACATCAGTCACACGTTGAGCAGAACGACCGCCAAGTATCCGATACGACGCGTGGAAGTGAAAACCTTCACCATTCCCGCTGGTCAGCGATCCATGATCAAAGATCATCTGTTCCAAGGACAGTTACCCAAACGTTTGATCATTAGTTTCGTCAAAAATACAGCCTTCAACGGAGTCTACAATGAAAATCCTTTTGAGTTTCAGTACTACAACGTGTCCAAGATCGAAGTCAGTCGCGATGGCAAGATCTTGTGTACCAGACCTTTCGAACCTGACTTCAGTGACGAGAAGAATAATTACTTGAGATCCTACTTGTCCTTGTACGAAGCCACGGGACAGCTGGGGACCAACACCAGTCACGGCATTACGTACGAAGATTATGCAGGAGATTACGCTTTGTGGGCTTTTGATTTCACTCCAGACCAATGCAGCGACGAGGGACATTTACACGCTATAAAATCAGGCGAGATTCGTGTAGAACTTCAGTTTGCAAAGCCAATATCCGCAGACAATGCGGTGAACGTCATCCTGCATGCCGAATTCGATAATACGATAGAAATCAGCAGTTTGAGAGAAGTCATTCTAGACTATTAGAAACTATGGAAGACTCTTATCCTTCTTTGAACAGTGGAAAATCTTTGGAAATGGAATGAGAGGATACCGTGAAAGCAGAATTCAAAGACAAAGACGAAGAGGACGTGGTGGTCACGTCCAGATGGCCAGAATAAGAACGACATTTAGTGTCCTGTTTTGCTAAACACCTGGCGGATAAATTATGGAATTGATCAAGAAAGATTTCTATGGGTGTCAAAACGATCATCCCAGTCAAATTCAACACGATAAATGTCTGATGATGAGTCAAGAAGATAAATTGGACGAGTAACTGTACGATGATTGGGGACTCATCTCGGAAGAAGCAGTGTTGCATGAGTGGTATAAAGGCTTGCTTGATCATTCCTGCCCACCATGGACTACTCTAGAGATTTATTGCATCGAAGCTCTCTTAGCCCAGAGTGCGGAGACGAAGCAAAGAAACGGTTACTTGACAGAGATTTTCAAACAAAAAGTCAGAAATGAATTGATGACTTATCATTACCTGTGAAAAGAACAACAAAACAAAAAATGGATACCTGGGAATTGCATTACCTTTTCAACAACAGTTCGTATATTGCTTCTTGGAATCCTGTCGTCTGTGCTAAAGATAAACTACCTCATCACAAACCTCAAGACCATCAAGCTTATGTCATCAACACGGACGACAGTCATCTCTCAGGAACCCACTGGGTAGCCATCTACTTCCCTAAAGAGGATTGAGTGGAGTATTTTGATTTGTATGGATTACCCCCCTTTGGAAGACGACATCATCGACTTTATGAGAAGAAATGCCCAGACGACACGATTCAATAATGTGAATTTACAAGGCACAGATTCCATGGTGCGTGGACAATATTGTGTGCATTTTCTTCATCAACGCAGTCTTGAACATCCTTTAGAACATTTAGTGACTTATTTTGATCGTAACTCTTTTAGAAACGATGAGAAAGTAGATCGATGGTTTTGTGATCATTATGGCTATCTTTTTTCTTTAGCTAGGAAATGTAGTGTACATCAATGACCTCATGACCTCCATCAGTGGAAATCTAACATGATTTCACAACGTTGTCAACCTTGTCAAAAAAGCTTGTTTGATATTATTGTTAATTGTCTGTGTTAGTTGTTGGTTGAATAAAAAGATGTTATGTTTTGAAAAAATGTGTCTGTCGTTTGTTTTCCAAAAAACACTGTGAATATATGCTCTTTGACTTCTCTCTATCCCTCACCATGACATTAGTTATCATAGCGTTCCGACCCAACAAAAATCCAGTAAGGATGTTTTCTATCGCGTCCGCGTTTGAGCCATATAAAGCATGGCAGTCTCCAGTTTGGTCATAGTCTCAGCGAATACAGCAGTGATAACACATCAATAATGGAGCTAGCGTCGGAATTCTTTCCCGCTCAAGCCTTGAGTGCATTAAAAGGCCTTGGCCTCTTAACTGCAACAGGATGGAGTCTAAGAGCTCAGGAAAGACGTACAACTCTGCATTTAGTATGGGAAAGCAACGACAATGAAGAAATAGGAGATAATAGGCCCAGGAGTAAAAGGCGGAAAAAACCGAGGAGACAAAGGGAGAGACCTCAGTCACCGAGAGAACCCGCCATCTCCACTCCAGAAGACAACAACCACCAGCAGCAGCAGAACCTGTCCAAAAATGAAACATTAGGGGCCAGGCAGAAGTTCGCAACTGCCCAAGACAAATCGGACCACGCTCCGAGTACAACAACAACGCAGGAAACATTTGCAATGATAGTAGCGCATTCTCCTGCAAGTGTTACACCACTCAGGTAGGAAGTACCCCATGAGATACACGATGTGGTGCCAGCGGATTTGGAAATGTCCTCCTCTTCAGATAATGAAGAAATAGAAGAAGAAGAAGAGGTAGTGGTGGAGGAATCCGATCCATATCACCAACAGTACATGGATATGGGTCTAGGGTCAGCCATGGAGGACACAAAAAAGGCGGAAAATGTAATCAACGCCGTGAAATACATAGCATGGAGGTCCCTGGACACATACAAACCCAGGCCATCACAATGGAACTATGGAGTAAGGCTTCTTTCAACATTCTACCAAAGCGCCTATAGGGGCTACCCATTGTACCATCTCGTTGAAGGGACCAGCTACCTAGCAACAATTCATAGCTACGAATTCCCCGACATCACACGAGAAGACAAGCGGACGGCGGCCAAATGTAAAGAGGCAGAAGACCGCCAAAAAAGCCCTTTTTAGGGCTCAATTGCCTCTTTATTTTAGGGATTCCATTTTGGCTAGGAATCCCATTAGAACAATCCATGATTCTGATATGATCCTTTTTCCACCGTTCAAAATTCAAACCGAATGCCTAATATTGACTAAAATATTATATATCGCTCAGACATATTAGTAATCTAAATCTCTTAGGGACTTAAATTGTTATGTACACTAAGTACTAGTAAGAATGGTTGATAAGTGATAAGCAAATTTTAATGATTTAATGGATTTGGGTAATTGTACAGGTGGCATACGCATTATTGGCTTAGGAATTGTCCATTAGTACAACTGGGCTGAATTTGGAATAGGTACGGACCGGCGTTTTGAAGCGTACACGACGTCCATGGATTCACTTTCTGCCGGATGCTGATACACCCTTTCCTCCTTTGCCTTACTCGGCCTCCTGTACATGGACGGAGTGTGGAACGATTTCCACCCGTATAAACACCAGGTGCCCGAATGAGACGTCATAGTCGCAAACCAATGGCGACGGACGTCTCTTACTGCTTGATTAACACTTGGTGGTAATTGACTGTAACCTTAAATAAGCTTGAGTGTGTTTTGGGTCTATCCTCTCTCAAGCTAAGGCCCCTAGCTGGCGTTATTTGGCTGCACCAATACTCAGTCGATTCGCCAGCTAGTTTAAATGAAACATCATGGGCCAATTTAGCAATCCTCTTTGAGGATATTAAAGCCTGGGGGATGAGGCACTTTTTCCTTCCTCCTTGTAATTTAACAGTATGCCATGCATACATTAACCAGAGGCACATGCATAGTAAATGCGCACGCCTCTTTAATTCAAAGTTCAGTTCAGTTCAGTTCAGTTCAGTTCAGTTTAGTCTGGTCATGGAGTTGCGAGGACGACGCGCTAGTGAACACATCGCAAGGGACTTAATTAACAGCACCGGTGTGGGGCACTTTTTGCCAGCCAATGCAATTCTTTCTAATTCAGCACTACGGGCAATTAGAGCCCTAGGTAACGCACAAGCAGACAGTTGTGCCCTGAGAGCTGGATTGAAAAGAATTACTTTACTTCTTGTATGGGATAAGAGTGAAGGGACGAACCAAAATACTGCTGACCCTGGGGATAATGGCGAGCGTAGACGGAACATCAATAGAAAACGCAAGGAGAGGAGGAAAGCGGCCCTATTAAGTACTGCGAACCACTCCAATGCGACTACGGGACCTCTACCGGAAAGTCAACGACCTCCAGAACCGATCAAGGTCACCTCCACTGCAACCCAGGCAACACCATTAGGACGGCAGGAACACAACAAAAGCTTGGAGATACAAACGGAATTCAGTATCCCGCCAGATGTGGATGAACATGAATTTTCAGATGAAAAATTGGCTGAAGAAGAAGAGGTGAGCGAGGTCAACGAGGCTTCTGACAAAGAACAAAGCGACATAGATATGCTGGTGAAACTGGGACTTACAGCTACAATAGACGATAAAAAAGCGCATAATTTCGTCTGTGCTGTAAAATACATCGGCTGGAAACAACTCGCTGACAGGAGACCCAGAACTCAAATGGACATTTGGAGTTAGGATACTCTATCAGTATTACAACAAAGCCTTCCACAAGCGCCCACTGGACTCCTTGATTGAAGCCGTAAATCATCTGACTACATTGCACGGGTTAGAGGCATTCCCGAAACAGCGATGCAAAGAACCACGGAGCGCAGCGGAAATCGTAACTGAAGCCGACGACCGCTGGTCTTTTGGACTGCCGTCCTAAAGCCCCTTTTAGGGCTATTTCAAAATGCCTCTTATTAAGGGATTCCAATTTGGCTTGGAATCCCAATTCGATCAAACCACCATACCTGATCTGATCCTTTCTTCCACTGTTAAGAATTCAAACCATATGCCTAATATTGAAGAAATTATTTTTATGTCGCTTAGACATACTAGTAATTAAAAAATTGTTAGGGACTCGTGTGTTATGTACACTATGTACTAGAATAATTTGATTGATAGGTAATAGGAAAATTCATTAATAACTCGAAAATTTGGCAAATTGCACAGGTGGCTTACACATTATTGGGTTTTTATTATGTCCATTAGTACAACTGGACTGAATTTGAAAAGTAAGTACGGACTGACGTTTTGGGGCGTACACGACGTTCAATGCTTCGCTTCGCGCCGGCTTCCGAGGCCCCCTCCTCCTTTTCCACACTCGGATCTCGTACCAAAACGGAGATGTGGGGACATTCCCACCCGTCTAAAATTCAGGTGTCCCACTGTGACGTCATAGTTGCCGACCAATCGCGACTGGCATCACAAACTGCTTTGGTAGACACCTGTCACGTTGCTGTAGACTTAAATTCGGCTTAAACTTGAATGTGTGCTGGGACGATTCCCACTCAAGATAGCCACTGATTGGATAACCATTCTTAATTTAACATGAGTGTGTGTTGGGTCTGATCCAAATCATGAAAGCCTTCCATTCAGGTAGCTTGGAACCTATTGTTCCACTACCTGAGGCTAAATTAACAGCTCTCTTTGAGAGCATTAAAGCCTGGGGGATGAGGCTCTTATTCCTTCACCCAGGAAAAATTAACAGTCCGCTGTGCGGACATTAACTCGTCGCACATCCCCGAATGGGCGCACGCGACGTTAATCCAAATCTCTCTCTCTCTCTCTGTCTCTCTCTCTGTCTCTGCCTCTGTTTCTCTCTCTGTCTCTCTCTCTCTCTCTCTCTCTGTCTCTGTCTGTCTGTCTGTCTGTCTCCGTCTCTGTCTCTCTCTCTCACACACACAGTCTGGACATCCATTGTTGATTCGTCCACCTATGAACATGCCTTCAAGACTGGTCAAGCTGAACGAAGCTTGCGTGAATTAACATCGTGTCAGGTAAAACTTGATGTCAAAGCCTGAAGAGATAGAGAATGTCAGGATGTTAAAAGTGACCGAAGACCTGATAGAAGAAATCTTCATAAAAGAAATCAAGAAAGAACAAGAAGAGTGGACAGAGAAGTACAGACTTCAGAAGCAGCGAGAACAGCAACAACAACAGCAGCAGCAACAACAGCAGCAGGAAGCAGACAGAGGTTTTGTCGACTGCCGAGTAGACACCAAGGAGTTCTCCTTCTCTTTCCGCAAAAGCAGACTGTATCCTGTAGGAAAGCTTGCCGCCAGATGGGGACGCAATCTTAGTTAAAGATTGCCATCATTCCCCGTTAACACAAACAGCCCTTTGCAGGGCTACCCCAATACTCTAGAAAAGACATACTAATTCAATTGCCCAAAACAAACTGTTTTTTTATGATAAAAAATTGAAGTGTGTCTATAAGCACTTCGTTTCTTTTGTCAGTAAAAATCCACACTTCGTTTCTCTGTCTTGTCTGATAGTGTGTGTCTGTGTTTGTAAGTAAAAAAGTCAACGTGAGTGTTTCTTTTAGGTTCGCGAGTACCATGTATAGTAATAGTGGCATTGTAAGTTTTGGTGTAAGGGGATGTTTTCCTTCACGTCCGTGCTTCAAGTATATAAAGCGCAGCGATCGTCAGTCTGGTTACCCATCGTTGACGTATCAACATTGAAGATGAGTAAACAGAATTGCAAAGTTACTGGAACTTCAGTTGCACCGGGAGTATGCCAGGCGACTGCTAGACAAACTAGCCATGGAGGCAATACAGGAGAAAGCCAGAGTAGAAGAGGAGGAAGAGAAGAGAAAAAAAAAAAAAAGAAGGAGGAAAGGATCCTGCCTCACCTCATGCTAAGTCCTGTGTGTAATGTGAAACCTGAGGTGAGTACGCCTCCACAGCCAGTACCAACACGGCAAACTGTACCAGTACCAAGACCTGTGCCTCCCCAAATTGAAATCTTGAGAGAGCAACCACAACAACAACAACAACAACATCCCCGGGTGTGGCATAGGAGAAGACAGAGGGAAGTCTTCAGAATCCCAGAAACTGAAGATTGGGGATCTGAAGCCACTCATGAGGCCTCTGCGCTCCCAATCACAAATGTGAATTGGGCAAGTGATTGGAGTAGGAGATGTGTCTGTGGTCCCCGGCCTGGGAGATGTCACCATTAGCCAGGTGCATATAAAGGCCCAAGGAAAAACAGCCCTTCTCAGGGCTAACCAGATCTCTAGAAAAGAGACACTATTCAAGTTGCCAATTTGTGTGAATGTAGAGTAGTGTGACTATAAACACCCACGCCTTTACTGATGTGTGTGTGTCTTTTATGCGTTCGCGTACGTTTGTGGATAGAAGATATGGTGTGGTATTTTTTTCTTCTCTTCCCGTCTATGTGGACAGTAGATATGGTGTGTTTGTGTGCGTTCGCGTACCTTTGTGTGGATAGCAGATATGGTGTGTTTTATGAGTTCGCGTTCGTTTGTGTGACAGTATATATGCTGTGTTTTTTCTTCTCTTCCCTTCTGTGTGGATAGTATATAATATGTGAAGTGAGTGTAAAGGTTGTTTTCCTTCACGTCCGTGCCTCAAGTATATAAGCCGGAGCGATCGTCACTCGCGCCATTCAACGCTGAATGTTCCAAAAAATGGCTTCTAACAAAATAGACGCAATGAAGACACTGCAAGAGGCAGTAGACGATATGGGAATGTTGGAGGAATGTTTGGTGAGGATGCAGTACGATGAGTATAGTCCACACAGGCTGAAGATGGAGATAAGCAATTTAAAGAAGATGAAGGAAAGGATAAGGGAATTGATGAAACAAATAAAGGAGGAAAAAGGAAGACGAAGATGATAGAATAAGAATGAGAGCTTGGAAAAAAAAAATGTAAAAAGAAAAGGAGAATGAAAAGAGGAAAAAGAGGAGGAGGAGAGGAAGGAACAAGTGGAGGAAAAGGAGAAGAAAAAGAAAAAGAAGAATGTAGGAGAGTAAATAAGAAGTTGGTGGAGGAAAAGAAGAACTTAGAAGAAGAAGAAGAAGAAGAAGAAGAAACCCAAAGGCCTTTCTCAGGGCCACTCCTATGCCTCGAAATGATTTACTTTTTCTTACCTAAAAGTTTTCTTAGTTGTTGTATAATTTGAAATGTGATAGATTGATGTTCATCAATATATTGTCATGTTGTATATGCCTATGTCTCTATCCATGTTTCTATGTCTCTGTCTCTATTGTATTTGTCTCTACCTAGGGTAGCCGCGCGTACTCAGGACAGTCACTTGCAACACTGTTACCAGTACCGTGACGTCACCCCACCTGTTCCATTCCTTTTCTCCGTATACAGGCCAAATAGGAATCGTGTCCGTATATAGGTCCAGGGTTCTTTTGTCCGTATGGTGCCTTGGGGGGGGGGGGGTCTGTAATGTATTTTCCAATTGTCCGGATAGTGCCCCTTCACTACTAACGAAGATAATGGATATTCTAATAGACACCCTGCAAGCGGAGCAATTTCAAAAGGGGGGGGGGGGCGTTAGATTACTCATGTATTCTTTTAATTATGTGGACATACCATAAGGAATATATATGGATATATAAGCCTCGAAGAGGTAGGAATTTCGTTTTTGTGGAAAGAGGAGGGAATTTTATTAGAAGGGGCCTCTGTTAGAAGAACTACGGTAAAGATCTTTTGACAGTAATAAATCTTTGTTCGAAATACACATTCGATGTAAAAGTAAAGGCAACATAGGGAGAAGAAATGCATGAATACTTACAGAACTCCTTACAGAACGAAAACCTCAAAAGATATAGTTTAAAGAAAAAAATAGTTTTACAACAGGAATTTTGTTTGAATTTTGTTTGATTTAATGGAAAAGGAAAGAATTTAATATATTTCAAGCTACAAAGATAAAACAGCATCTGTAGCGACAAGATTTCTAACAAACCAAAAAGACTAGGAAGGCCAGCCAGTCAAAAAGTATTAACCTCGAGAGCAGAAAATGGATTGACGTTTTGCCAAAACTAATTGACGAATCCATAAACGGACATTTGGCCCAATCAAGCAATGATTAAAACTGATCAAACGTGTGGACCCAAAAAATATGGTTACTTAACTGATGCATTTGAAATGTTTAAAATAAAATGGATGAAACAGTAAGAATCTCCAAGTTCAAATCAATGTTTTAAAAGAGATTTATTCCCGTTTATACAAATTATTAAATATTATCGATAATATAATTAATTTTAGGTGATATTGTCGTTTACAGACTGGAAGGTTTAAAGGGTGAAATGATTAGAATTTTACCCAAAATTATATCTGTATGACAAATATAGACAAAGTTTTGAAACGAAAATGATGGAATAAAAAAGGATGTATTCGTAAAATGGAAGGATATGATGAAACTTTTAAGTTTTAAACCAATTTTAAAAAATTACCATCAAACATAAAACAAATTCTGGGATGACTGAAGCATAAATATTAGCGTTAAACATGAAAAACAACGGTTTATAAGATGTGACAGACATGGAAATGAACTGCGCAGTATAGCATGAAAGAGTTAAAACAATAGTGGAATGGAAATCTGTGTTGATCACAAGACAAGACAAAAAAGTAAACACAGAAACATCACATATTAAGAATAAAAGGGCACATAAGAAAAACGTGATACGCCAATTAAAATCTAAGCAATCATCTACCAGTGCAATGAATGACGTCACAAAAATGATAGAGATAACAATGAAAATTATGAAACTGACTCAAACTACATTCAAAATAGGTGAAAAATAAAGATGTAAAACACTACACACACCATGGTATATACGATCTTGAACAAGTTAAGGGTAACAAAGATGACATTAATGTTAATGCTATGATGAGGACATATCAACCTTTTATTTTTTTTTTAACTGGGACCATATTTTAGTTTTAAAGCTAACAAGAAAGTAACAAAATACCACAAACTTGACCAAACTAGGTTTATATGAAAGTAAAATCCATTAAACATTTCATACAAATTAAAACTTCACCAATACATGGTATAATCAATGAATGTTACAAGCACGCATACAATGTTGTAAAATTTCGCAAGTGAACCCGACAAAAATTGACTGAGGAAATGGAAATGGAAATACAAAAAATCAGAGATGCAAAAAGTGTGAAAATGGCTATTATAGCCGTGGAGATAAAAAGATTTGAGAGAGAAAACAACAATTACAAATGAAAAGATGCTCAATATATTGGAAAAAGAAATATCAGATTCGCAATGTAATGATATGGTGTATACATAGAAAAAGATGTGTTCATGTGTTAATGAAATTATATGATAACAATAAAATCAGCAAAGGAGTTTGCTGTTTTTACTGATGGATACTATGATGATGATGGATTTCTTAAAGTTAATGACAATAAAAATAACATTCAGTAGGAAACACCTCTTGATATTCAATTACAAACTCCCAAAATTAGTAAGAGCTTAAATGGACCCGAGATTTCAACGTGTGATGAGTATGTCAATTTGTACAAGCTCGGCTATCAGGTTCTACGATACTATTAAACCGGACATTGCACATCTACTTAAAAAATTTGGCAGTGATAAATCTTCCCTCATGATACATAATCAAGAGGGCTGGTTTCCTCGCCCTCTCTCCCCATATAATAATCATCTTTGAAGTAGTAACTTTTGCCATGATCTCGTAACTTCTTTTCTATTTTGTCCTCGTGTGGTGTTATAGTGCATGTATTTGTTCTTTATGCACCTCCAACCCCCTTTGTGGTTTGCGGACAGGCATTATTTAACTCATATTCCAGAGTTTCATTTCCTCAATCTACAATTGCATAAGGCCTATTGTTATTTTGAATATATAGATACCCGAAGGTTTATTAAAAATATAGCTAAAAATAAAATAATGTGTTTAAGTGTATGTGTTTTTGTTTTGTATACGCGAGTGTTTGTTTCTCTCTCTCTCTCTCTCTCTCTCATCATTATTTCTAGATTTAATATTTAATCACTTTCTCTATAAAATATTTCAGAGCTTGATTTTTAAAACGGATCAAAATTTATTCCATTTCTACTTAGCTGTTCGTACTTTGCCGCTCTGGCAGCTATCAGACACTGCTTTGTCTGCACAAGTGTTTAAAGATACCTGTTCACATCACATGACTTTACCTAGCGAATCAATACTTCTCCGTCTCCGGGATAGCTATGGCGGCAACCAAGTCAACTGTTTAAAATGCACCAAAAAAACACGCGTTTTAACACAAACTTAAGACAGAAATAAATTGTTCCCTCAATGTCCTTTGATTGCGCACTTAATCTTATTTGCACATTCAAACATGTCATTCACTAAAACTGAACAAAATGGACACGTGAATTTCGATGCGAATCGAACGAGAGTGCAACCTACTGATGGTGTAACAGGTCTTAATGCGGTCAAAATAGTCCCTATCATTTATACTACTTTGCGCATTAAAATAAAATAAAGAGCTCTGCGTAGTAAAGAACTTACAATAATGAACAGAAACACAAGTTCTAACTTTCTGTTTAAACAAAAGTCCGACAAATATTTTATTCTTTGGCAGGGCACATTGATTTCATCACAATCCTACGCCACACCGCTTCTATAACAAAATTCCACCTGACGGCTTATGTCAGTCGTTTATGGGCTAACATGAGAGTTCTGGCGTTTTATACCATATTCAGAAAGGAAAGATAATTCGTTTCTTAAATTATTCATGGGAAATTCCGGCATGACACACACATGGCCCGCGAATGAAGAACGGCACATGTTCTGAACATTTTTAAGTCAAATTGCATTCGTTAACATCTGGACTTGTGTTTATCTCTCAAGCTATCATAGTTTCCAACTTAATTTTTAGCCGCTTCTTTCACAAATGTAACAACTTTGCTAATTTACAATTTAATTCATCTATGTTTGTGAGTACCAAAATATTTAGGATTGGGGTTTGATTAATTCTTCAGAGACTAAGTTTTGCAATGTTTCCAAACTCATGACAAGTATTAAATACGATAAATCCTTCTATAAATTATTGGCTTGTATCACTTACGAGTCTGTAAAAATAGTGTGCGTGTGTGTGTCTGTGTGTGTGATTTGGATTTTTAACGTATCTTTAACAATTTTTCAGTCATATCGCTACGATGTCTGCAGCTTCAAAAACAACACAAGCCTGAAACACCTGATTCACAAATGTCCATATTTTTTAAATGTTAAACATTAATAGATCAAACGTTATACCATAGCCTTAAGATCAGAAAATTGCCAGGAGTCAAGACACATACACACAGACACACACACATGTGCATGTGCATACGATCACCGTCCAATTTAGCTCTTGGCTAATAGTATATCAGTTCGTAACATTTAATGGGTCCAGAACCCCTAAAAGTGCGAAAATAACAAATTATATTGGAAAATATAGAATCAGATCTTTGTTTCAGCCTGCCTAAGTATACTCCAACTTCAACTACTAAATTTTACAATACATATACACTATGGAGGATAATTAAGATCACATTTGCTCTTCTGGCATTTGCTAAACATGGAAACCATGTTGGAAAATGTGAAGATGCGTGTATTATATGTTAGTGGACTTTAAAACTGTGTCACTCAAATGCACAAATGCGGGTCATTCGAAAATGCGTAACTGTTTGGACATGATCATCCATGGTTTTGCAACAGCTGGACGTGTTTAATTCAGGGCTATATACCTCGCAAAAAAAATTTATTTACCAGCACTATTGATTCTCGAAGTCTTAATTTAGTGGTTTTGGATGAAAATCAGTGATGAGAGAGCATCAATACTCTGCTGCATTGAGATACATATACATATATAGTGTTGTGTTAGTAATTGTGGTCTCTGTTCTTTTTTTGACAACATTTTCACTCGATCAATCGATTTCAGTGACTATGAAATCGAATTTTCACACGTTACTGGTAAGATCTCTTATTCTTTCTTTTATTTTCAATACTACAGGTGTTGATTTTCTGATTTCTCTATCTTTACTTCACCACAACATATTTCTCTGAGGCAGTGAGTTGAACTCATAGTACATACATACATATATACATACACACATACATGCATACACAGACAGACAGACAGACATCATTGTAAGGAGTTAATTTAAATATAACAGTTCTCAAGTTGTGTTACTATGGAAACACGAAAGGATGGTCAAACAGACTTCACAGCCTAACGTCATTAAACAACAGATTGTAATGATTGTGTGTTTACCAGCAAGGAACTGTCGGTAACAGAAGCTGCGCCCAAATTTCGATTATCTTGATTTCTGTTTTAATTATAGGCATTCTTGGTTTCGCCATCACATTGATTATATAACTGTATAATTGGGGGTCAAAAGTCTTGACACATTTTAAGATCTATTCATCCTGATGGAGAGAGAGAGAAATGAAAAAGATTAATAGAAGAAAAAGAAACAAAACTTAAATAGGCCTTCATCTTTTGGGACAATTCTGAAAAACACGCTTTACTTCCTAAATGTTGTTTAAAAAAGTAGTTCCAAACGAGATATTGCCACTGTGTCATTAAAAGTGGTATCTCATTATAAAACTTATTTACCTTGCACTGTCCTCACCATGGCATAGCCATTAACGAATCTAATCATGATCGGCAAGATAAGAGAGGTAGATTCCACCTAAGGAAAAAAAATCACGGTCTGCTCTGTCCAGACCAGTTGATGGTGATAACAATCTTGCAAGTTCAAGATTCTCTGACACTTACCAATCCTTGTACTCATATATTCATGCAGTTATTAAACTGGGAATATTTACGGATGAAGAGAAATAGACGAAAGTGCTTGTAAAGATCATGTTTGATGAAACGCTCATGCAATATACAAGCATTGTTTTCACGAAAGCCGACCAGATGGAAAGAGATGGAGATGATTTAACTAAGTTTTTTGCGCAGAGTTGGATGCTTGTAGCCAAAGAATTATTTGCATTTCTATAGAATATTTCATTTGTACACCAAAATGAAAGAAAGCACTTCCTGTATAAAACTTCAAGGAACAGTCAAATGCTTTATCAAAATCAACTTTAAAATAATACCATTCATATTATTCTCTTCTGCAGTGCACATACTATCATACATCAGTCTGAACACTTCTCCCATATACCTACCTCTTCATAAAACCTTTTTGACTTTCGGCAAATATTTTTTATTCTGCTAGCTATGCTATTTTACAGGAAATATTGAACAAAGTAATAAGATCCAATTTTTCAAGATTTCCCTACTTTTATTTTCTTTTTGTGATAATTCCCTCACTCTTTGTTAGATAAAATCCATTTTTGAATCAATGATTTTAGTGAATTTTTCAAAACTGTCATAAATGTTTCCAAAAGAATTTATAAAATTTAATAGTGAATCCATCACTTCCTGGACTTTTACTATTACTCATGTTTTTAGACATTTTGAAGCTCCCGAAAGAGTAATTTCATCCTCTAATTGTTTTGATTCATCGTTTGTTAATTTAGAAACCTCAGATCTTCCCAGCATACCATCTAGTTTTGTTTGACTTACTACATAATGTATTATAGACCTTTTCCACTACATTCAAAATTTTGAACTGATCATGACTGTCTGCCTAACTCATCTTTTCACTTTTTTTTTTATTGTTTTGTTCAAATAACGTCTTTTCTTAAGCTATACAAATATTTTGTCTTTTTCTCCCGTTTCTATGCATTTACTTTATGAACGTACAGTCATCCCTTTCACTTTTTCTTTTTTAATTACTTCAGGACGAATATTCAAATTATCAGGTACATTCGAACTTAATATATATACTAAAATTTGTTTTAACACATTGATTTTCAATTTCCTTCAACAATTCCTTTTCCTTCCTCTCTCTTTCCTTTTTCCTTAAGAAGACCGTTCTAATATAAATACGTCAATTATCTGTTTTTGTTTTTACACGTAATGCTAATAGCCTGTAGTAGATGCCATTTAATTAATCTAAGTCTGGGGGCGTGATGATCAGCCATTTCATGTCCAGTCTTAAGAAAAAGTGCTCAAGGCCTTTAATAAAAGCTGCGATTGAGAAAAAGTCAGCAGACACGAGTTCTACTCAAAATCCTCTTTTTTGTTTTTACACGTTAACAATTAATATCCTGCAGTAAACGAGTTTTAGTTCATCTTAGCTTCAGGATGCAATTAGCAATCGATGTTACGTTGGCTTTATTTAATGCAGTGAACGCTTTGTAATATGTTACGTATCGGCTCGTTCAAAAGTAACAAAAGAAAAGAGTGACGACAAGCTTTACAAGTTTTAAAAAAAAAATTCCCTAGAAAACACGGTGAAAAGATGAAAATATGAAATAAGACTTACGGTTTGGGTAGAAAATCCAATATCTTAGAACGGAAAAAAAATACAAGTCCTATCACTAAATAATTTTAACTGAATCCAGGTTCGAATCTTCATGACGTTCCAAGATGGAGGACGATGACGTCAGATGAAGTCTTTACACAAATGTCCAGAATTTCATGTTCAACCACAATTTGTACTGTACTGTTCCAATTTAGAATGAATTTCACTAAATGTCTATGTCCTAAACCACTTCTGTAGTTGTCCAGGGAAAAATTTAAAAAGTAGATGAACTCCTATAGCTGTCATCTATAACTATACACATCTCGAGCTGTACAGATGTAAGGAAAAATAAACTCTTTCCAGCACAAGAAAAATAATACCTTCTTCTCAAGGTATAAGAACGAGTGACTATTTGACAGGGACCCAAGTGTTTAAAAAACCGAACCAAAACGTCATTTCATGCACACGCACGAAGAACGCGTGGTTATTTCATCCTCTAACAATCGCAGAGTCACGTGGGTCTGGAAATGACTTTGGCAATAACCAATAGTTTTCGCGTAGTGTTTACTCGAATCGACAAACTATAGCATGCAAAAATCATGCTTATGCGAGCCATAGTACGTCCTAAATAAAACACGATGTTTCTTTCAAAACTATCAGATCCCCTGAACATAATCATCATTATAATAAAATATAACGATGATAGAAAAATGGAATAAAAACGAATTAAAATTTTAACACAATTAAACTACATGGTCGTAACAAATGATATGTGGGAATTCTGGAAACAGCTATAATACTTTATATAAACTTATAGAAAATAGAATGCGCTAGAAATGATTAATGTAAGAAATGATGGGGGGATCACAGTATTGACTGAAAAAATGTATATAAAATCTTGGACTAATATAAAAGCTGACCTGCGATTCAATGTGAGAATGAAGCATCTAAACTTTCAGTCATGTGATTTTATAACCAGGGTCAGAAAATCCGGTCTACCGCCCAATCTGTGTTAACCACGACTCCCATTAAATTCTGGATCTAGTAACAACTGTGCCAGATTGATTTTATAAACATGTATACGCACCGACAAAATACGCTCAAGAATTGGTTGGAACTGATCTGGGAATATGTTTTGAAACATTAGAAACAAAAAGCAAAATTAATGCAGACATTTGAACCATGTACTAATACATAAAATTGATGGACTGCAACAAAAATTATAATTTGCATAAACAAGTTTGTATATTATAGAAAGAATAGAAAGTTACATCTTTAGAAAATTGTAACCTAGTCAAAGAAAATGCACTTAAAATTACAAATGTAATCCGACCTAATACATTTTATGTAAAACACTAGAAAAATGGGGATAATGCATGTACTATTTGGGATTATACCTTCTCAAATCGTATTCATTTATTAGACTTCTCTATAAAAGAAAAGTAGATGGGGTTAGGAAAATGAGAAATTAATAACCCTGTGCTAAAAATTAACCAATTTAAGGAACAAAATTAGGAACAAAAACCAAAAATTAGAAGTGAGCAGAGACATTGCAGAAGATTGAAAAATAAAAACCAGGAAAGAAATTGCGAAATAATTTATGAAAGAGTAAATGATAAAAAGAAAACACGGGCTTTAACAGAACGTGTCATTAAGGGATCAAAACTACACGGTAAAGACAAACTTTATCGAACAAATTTATCAATATTATCAAAACTTGTATACAACTCAAAACAAAGATCCAGAAGTAATACAAGTATACTATGAAAGTATAAACATCTCAATAAAATTGAAGAGAATAAAAGTACTTTGAAACGTTTATTGTCGAAACAAATTTAAAAATAAAGCAAGTATACAGCTAAACAAAGAAATCGCCTGGAAGCGATTATATCTCTACATTTTATTCTTTTAAAAATCCACGCAAAAGTACTATAAATTGGTTCAAATTACACACACACACACATATATATGTATGAAACCTTTCAACATGGCAAAGGGACCTCAAACAAGTATGTCGCTCCGAAAGAGGCAACAATACAAAACAATACACAGAATAACACACAGAAATCGTACGCAGCAGTCGCAGCCAGTAAGAAAGTCAAAAGAATAAGTAGAGAACGACATCTCAGAACCGATAGAAATGGAAAAAGTTATACGCAGCCAATAACCAGCCAGGACATTAGCGAGGAGACAATACCGGAAATAAGAACCACCTCGATTCTGACAGATAGCATAGAATCAAGCAATACAACAAAAGACTCAAATGGATTGATGCCAGCCAAACAAGCTCGGCGGAGAAAAAGAGCAAAAGCTTGAGCAAGGAAATTACAGAAGCAAAAAGAAGTAAAGGAGAAACAGCAGTTGGAAAGCAAAAAAAAAAAAAAAAATACTAGTGACAGAAGAATCCCATACGGAGAAAATACAGGACAACTCAGATTGCCAGACCATACAAGAGAACAAGTCGATTGAGAGTCGGTGATCCTAGAATCGCCACCAAAGGCACAAGAGAATACAGGAAGAGATTCCTCGACACCCATCCTACCGCAAAAACGGAAGAGATCGGCGTCCACACCAAGGACGCCGTCTGAACCAGAAGTGATGGAGTTAATAAAAGAGGCAAGGGATGCACAAAGAGCAATTTCCCTGAACAGAGACCACCAAAGGAAGGCAATCAGCATACAAAAATACAAAGCAAAAAGGATTGCCCACTAGATGAATGATAGTAATGACTAAAAAGTTATAATGTATAAGAAATGTAAACCTGTATATAGCCAAGATGGAGGGATTGAACCTTCAAATCTTGACTATAAACATTAATGGAATCACTAATAAAATAGAAAAAAAAATTGCAAAATCTAAATCATATATTTTAATACAAGAAACGCACGGATTAGCCGAACACGTAGTGAAAACATTAGAACAAGAGTTAGACGCTCTAGTTATCACCAGCAATCATCCTGGAAAAAAATATAGCCGAAGTTGCCACAATTGTTCTGCGATCAACCAAAGACTTGAACTTTGAAGAAATAAAAACAAAAAGTGACTTATAAGGTCGATTAATAAATGTCACACTAAATAATTGTAATGTTCTTATATATATGTACCAGCTGGGGGAATCAACCCCAGAAAGATCAAATTCATTACAACTGTAAATCATTATATGCAATAATACACATTAGAACCATATATAATAGTTTGGTGACTTTAATTGGGTACACAGTGAATTAGACAAGAGAAACTCGGAATCAGACAGGTCAATGCGTAATTGGATAAATATATTTATAAAAATGAATAATATAGTGGATACTTATAGATGGGTAAATAAAGATAACAAAATATACTTATATATACGACACAACGAAGGGAATTAGGCTGGACACTATATTTCGGAACACTACATAACGACAGTACTATACATGAAGATCGCATAGCGGACCATAATCCAGTCGCGCTAGAAATAGAGCTTTTAAACGAAAAAAAATGGGGAACGGGTTTATGGAAAATGAATGGATACAAACTAAAGACACAATACGTATACACATAAACAGATTCAAAACAAGATAAAACTAGGAGATATTATGGAGGGTTGGGAAATGCTTAAAAAAGAATTCAAACAATTAACTAAATACTATAGCAAAACAAACAAAATTAAAAAGCAATGGCTATAAAAAAAAAAAAAACATTCAGAAATACAAATGAAAGATAAACCACTAACGGAGCAACAGGATGAAATAATTAAACAGGGGGAAGAAATGGAGAAAGAAAAACACAAGGGGTCAAAATAGGGGCGGGGAAATTTGATTATATAATAAAGGGAGGGACTGTATAGACGTTTGAAAATTAAAAGAGGGGAACAAAAAAGAATTGAAGAAATGAAGCTGGGAGATACAATTTATAAAGACAAAACAAACATTTAAAATGGCATTCAAATTATACCAATATTTTTAAAACTTGAAATACAGATGCAGACACTATAGCACAATATATAAAACAAACTAATTACAATCAAATCTCTGTAAGTGATAAGGAAAACTGAAAAGTTCATTACCGCAAAGGAAATTAAAAAATGCTATTAAAAGTTTAAAAAAGGGGACATCACAGGTTCCGATAGTATAACTTTGGACTTTTATAATGTTTAAAAAGAACTGGTAGATCTTTTAGAACTGTTATATAATGACATCTTATTTTATGGGGAAATGCCTAAAACGTCAAGGGAGGGAGTTATTACATTGAAAGGGGATAGAACTGGAGACCTATAACTCATTTATTTAATACAGACTACAAATTACTAAGTAAAGTATTAACAAATAGAATTAGAAAATGTTTGAACATCATAATAGATTTTAGCCAAAGCTGGGGGGGGGAGGGGGATAGGGAAAAAAAAATTATAAATAATTCGTTATCTATAGTTGCTATCATAAATCTCGTAAAAAACAAACGAAAAAGCAATACGTTTGTATTAGATCAGGAAAAAGCATTCGATAGAATAGAACACGAATTTATATTTAAAGCCTTTGAAAAGTGGATTTGGTAATAACATTAAATGGATAAAAGTAATGTATAAAAACATCACATCAAAAAATAACGATAAATGGAACCCTGACGGGGGACTTTAAGCTTCAACGCTCAGTGAGGCAGGGCTGTAATGAATACCAAATATGAAAGACGAATTTAAAACTATTTTACATGCAGATGACTGCACGAACTTCAGAGATGGATATTCCTTTAAACATCTACAAGATAAATTTGGAAAAGCCTCTGGTTCAGCAATAAACCATAACAAAACGGAAATTTTGCTAATAGGAAACTGGAGGGGAAATCACTCAGGTCTCCCACCAAACTTGATTAAAACTCGTGTAAAAGCATTAGGAATCTTTTTTGGACTAAACTCTACTCACAGGAACTTTCGTGAGTTAATAACAAAATTGGACGCACAGATCGAGATTTGGTCGCATATGAAGATTATGGACCGTATACAGGTCGCTAAGACCTACATGTATAGTCAATTGAACTACATTTTGAATACAACTCACCTGACAGAAGCCATGATCGGCAACATAGAATAATGAACTTTATTTGGGATAACAAAATTCACTATTTAAGAAATATATATGTAGACCCAAGGTTAGTAGGGGATTAGACCTCCCAAACTTGAGCATGAAGCAAAAAGCCATTATTTGAAACGGGTTTAAAATGTTAAAACGACAAACCCAGATATCCATGGGAAGCTATAGATATTTATTTATATGGGTACTTATGCCATTTTAATAAGGAAATATATATGAATAATCACACAAGTAAATTGTTGGAACCGCCTGGTTCCTATAGGAAGAGTAAAGGAACTAATGTACAGATACAGAAACAACATTGCACTATGGAACAAAAATAATGATGTATATAAAGCTATTTGTTTATCTTCACGATAAATGGCTAACAGGTGAAACAGCTTTCAATAGACATCTAACGAGCCACCTACCAAAATACAGACTATGTAAAAAATGTGCAGATTCAAAAAAACATTTAATGTTGGAATGTCCAAAAAAAATGAAGTAGAAAGGCAAAGTATTAAAAATAATATTCAAATAAAATATGGGAAAAACGAAATTTCACAACTTTTATACACCAATGGCATAAATGATAATAAAATATATAGTGAACCAATAGGATTTATTAATAAAATTATGAAAATTATTTTTATAGGAAAAAAATAAGAGTTTCTATGATACGATATAGAAATACTATGCCTGTGGGATCTACCTTTAAACTAGAGAATAACACATAAGAAATACAACATACAGGGGGAAAGAACAAGGTACGGTGCCAAAGCTACGTGACTCACGTGAGGTAGCACGGACCGTACCGGATCTCCCCCCCCCCCCCAGTAACACCAAACACACACACACACATCGCCTACTAACCATACAATCTATCCTACAAACTGACTATTTTCTTCTAGCATACATTAAATACAAAGAGTTAGGACGGGAAAACTGGTATCGATCTGATATCACAACCGGTTTCCCGAGTCAAAAGGAACCAATAAAACCACAACAATTTGACCTTTGAAGCCAGCCCTACAAAAACACAAAGATAGCTTACACAACAAATAACAGACACATAGCATACACAGGGCATCACAGATCCATGGCAAGGATCACAAAATTTAAGTATACTCCGAAGCCAGCCTGGGAAGAGGAGTTTTATTAATACACTAGAATAGGGAAGGTGTACAAACCCTAACTGAATTTATAAAATAGAAATTTAATTAAAAAAGTACACTAATCGCACATGGGTGAAACAATGACAAAAACCATTTTAACTTTTCGGCACTAGGGGGTCCCTCAGATGTTAATTCTGAGAGGGACCACACCAATAAACGGAAGAGGGGGAGGAACTTATCAAATAATACCTATAAAAACATTTTTCTAGATGAAATTTATTGTCTCTTTTCTGAAGAAATAAATTTATATACAGAACGGAGAGTGAGGTGACTGGTGGAAACATTTTTTTTGTTTTGTTTTTAAAGAAAAAAAATCTTTGTTTCGAATCGTGGTGCAATTTATAACTTTGAAAACGAGTCAAAAGGCGACCTAGTCAAAGGTTATGACGTTTCATTTTGAGCTCTTTCCGAAATATGAATATCAAGGAAGCTTTAGAAAATATCAAGCACATACACAATGACATTTTATTTGTGAAAATCGGTTGTTTAAAAAATTTATCGGCATTAAGTCTTTTATGTAAGAAAATTCTAAAGTACAAAGAAATGCACATAACATGGTTGGTGTTCTTTTTCTTTACGTAATATTGAGATGTATGCATTTTCATTCATTCGTTCCTTTGTTCATTCATTCATTCTACACAACTAGAAAAGAATTTCTTTTGTCGATATATGACTTAATATTTCATTCAACTACCAAGATATATATTAGGTGCTCATTACAGTTAGTAACTAATATCAAAGGAACAAAATGTTTTTTCTTGGTATCAAGTGTAATCTTGTATTCACACTGGTTTATTATTATTATAGGTTAAAATTTCGAAACTAATAAAATAAAACAAAGTTTATGTCCAAATAGGTTTGCCCCTGGAAATCAACGCATGCCCCTGGAAATCAACGCATGTCGGATGTCGAACAATGGGGTGTGGTTACTTACATATGACATTTGCAAGGGGCGAAACTAACAATCCTTTTGAAGTGCTATTGGTCAGTTTCATGTCAATTAGTTTCATCACGAAATAATGAATAAGAACATGCAAGGGTGACGGGAAATGGTATAAAGGCCATTTTCATTTCTGTATCTTAGTTCTGTGACTGCGATCCTTTAAATTTGCACTGCTTATGTGAAGCTATCAAAATTAGAACCATTTCTAATTTTAACCATGAGGGACGAAGAAGGTTTTCATGACGCAGAGGAAGAGAGATTGAACACGCACAACAACCTGATATGTCAGGCGCACACATGTTTGTTATGACTAATGGTGCAACATGCTCTAGAATCGCCAAGTCGTATAGGGAAGTGGTTGTCTGATGTCACGAGGCCAGAGGGAGAGGAGAACTGATTGCACAGAGTAACAGGATTTGACCTGAATAGTTGTTTGGATTAAATAAATCATCACATGTAATGAAAGATGTATGCATTTTCATTCATTCGTTCGTTCTTTTATTCATTCATTCAACACTGCAACCAGAAAAGGCTTTCTCTCGTCGATAGTAGTTGAATCAAATACTTAAAACAAAATGTTTATTCTAGCTATCAAGTGTAATCTTCCTTGTATTGATATCATTCACTGGTTTATTATTATTATTTATTAATAATCATTATTATTATATATTATTATTATTATTATTATTTTAGGTTGAAATTTCTAAACTAATAAAAACAAGTTAAATGTCCAAATAGGTTTTGCCCCTGAAGATCAAACGCATGCCGGATGTCGAACAATGGGTGTGGTTACTTTCATATGACATTTGCAAGGGGCTAAACTAACAATCCTTCTGAAGTACTATTGGTCAGTTTCATGTCATTTAGTTTCATCACGAAATAAAAAGTGCATGCAAGGGTGATGGCAAATAGTATAAAGACCATTTTCATTTCTGTGTCGAAGTTCTGTGATTGCGATCTTTAAATTTGCACCGTCATGTGAAGCTCTTTGACAGACTTGTGGGATATTTTTTCTTTGAATCAAAATTAGAACCATTTCTTATTTTAACCATGACGGACGAGGGAGGTTTTTATGACTGAGGAAGAGAGAAGAGATTGACCACGCACAACAACGGGATATGCGAGCCGCACAAACATTTGTTACAGTCAAATGGTGAAATATGCCCTAGAATCGCCAAGTCGTATAGCACAGTGGTTGCCCAATGTCACGAGGCTAGAGAGAAAAGAGTACTCGTTGCACAAGTAACAGGATTTCACCTGAATAAATGTTTGGATTAAATAACACCACAATATTATGAAAGATTTTTAAAAAATATACATATACAAATATATACACATACATTATATAGATATATATATTATACGTATATACATATATATATCCTCTATAACATTTAGAGTGATTCTATCACGATCCAAACACGACTCATTCGATTACTTGACAAACATTCACAAAAAATCCGATTCATATATTCAAAAATGAAGGTAAGATTCACATAATCTCATGTAATGAAAGTAACAATTGTATTCAATTGAAACAAACACGATCATTTGTACCAAACACAGGACTCGTGACTCAAATCATTTGTAGAGTCCGTACAATTCATAACCACGTATGACTCAAATATTTGTTAAAACTTGCAAACGAAACATTTTGACCTGGTTTACGTGTCCATTGTCAAACTACACAGTTCTTCTGAATTCTTGGGTTGGTCCACACTTGTATTGACCATCCATACCCTTCACGAATCCACCATACGCACAAGTTTACAAATCAGCAGTTCCGTCCTTGTATGGTGTTGATGGTCACACCTGCTTCCATCCCCATACAGACGGCCAGACCGACAGCCTGATATACCCGCACACACACACGCACAGCTACACAGCTAAAATAAAACCAAACTGGTCATAATAACAGGTACGGAATTAAAATCAAAAGATACATGCTACTAAATCAAACTCTTTTAGCAACTTGTAAGAATTCAAAAGTTTACGTTTCAAATCCGCGTAGTGGTAAAAGCAACATTTCACGCTACGACATTAAAACTGAATATGCTTCACATATCAAATACAATAAAAATGTGACACTTACCCCTATGGCTGTAGAACAAACAAATCGAGAACGTACACTCCTTGACAAGATCCAAAAGGCCAATGTGTCAATTCGTTAGTAACCTTGTCTTAAATCTCCTGGGGAATGAGTATTAGTTAGGGTAAAATACCCGTGCATACCGTGCTTTTAGTGTCTCTCGCCGCAAGCGATCTACGACGGGATACATGCTAGTTCAGTCGCTTAACTATAAAAAACAATTATCCACCCTAGGTAACGTTGTACGAATGTACGACGAAAATGATCAAATCGTTGTAAGGCAAAACCAATTTATTTCTTGCCTTATTCTGTGACACACAGATTGATACTGGGTGCACACTCCTTTGCATGAGCGAAACCACTTGTTGATAGCTAGTATACAGCTACCCAATCACAGACCGCTCTATTGTAACTATTGATCCGATAGCTGTAGGATCAAAATAGAGATGAAAATAAATCATCCAGGTGAGGTGATCAGGGCTTGCTACATTCCACAGAATCCTTGCATTATTGCAACAAGGACTTCTGCCAGTGATGTACTGGTATTTGATTACACAAAGCAACCATCTCAACCTGATTCCAGTGGAAAATGTAGTCCAGAACTAATATTGAGGGACCACCAGAAAAAAGGATATGGTCTGTCTTGGCATCCAGATCTAGACGGCCAACTAATTAGTGCTTCAGAAGACCACACCATTCGTTTATGGAATACCAATCATATGCCTTCAGAAGGAAGGGTTATTGATGTAATTACCATTTTTTCAGATCATACATCGATTGTAAATGATGTGGAATGGCATCCTGATGCCGAAAATGTGTTTGGTTCTGTTACTGATGACAAGAAACTTATAATCTGGGACACTCGCTCCAACAACACCAGTCGCATTGTTCATGCCCACGATGCTAAGGTCAACTGCTTGTCATTTAATCCCATCCAAGGGTTTATTTTGGCCACTGGATCGGCAGATGAGACTATTGCATTGTGGGATCTAAGGAAGCTGGTCTCCCTTAATTTACATGAAGATGAAATCTTCCAGGTTAAGTGGTCCCCGCACTATGATGAAATCCTGGCTTCTAGAGCTGCAGACAGTGTGATATTTGTCTCGGATATGAGCAATATTGAAAAAGAAAGATCAGCAGACGATGATGAAGAATACCCCACAGAGCTGCTGTTCGTCCATTATCGACACACATCCAATATCTCTGATTTCTCGTGGAATGTTAATGAATTCTTCACATTCTGTTCTGTGGCAGAGGATACATAAGTATACAAAATTTTACATCATGCAGAGACTTACTATGTAGGCAGAATAGCTTTCAGTCATTAACTGAAATGTAGGACAACAGTGTGCAGCTGAAGGAAAAGATATATACCTGGTAGATTACAAAAAACTTACCAATGCAGACTCAATATACCTGGTAGATTACAAAAAACTTACCAATGCAGACTCAATATACCTGGTAGATTACAAAAAACTTACCAATGCAGACTCAATATACCTGGTAGATTACAAAAAACTTACCAATGCATACTCAATATACCTGGTAGATTACAAAAAACTTACCAATGCAGACTCAATATACCTGGTAGATTACAAAAAACTTACCAATGCAGACTCAATATACCTGGTAGATTACAAAAAACTTACCAATGCAGACTCAATATACCTGGTAGATTACAAAAAACTTACCAATGCAGACTCAATATACCTGGTAGATTACAAAAAACTTACCAATGCAGACTCAATATACCTGGTAGATTACAAAAAACTTACCAATGCAGACTCATAAAGCATCAACAAATGCATCAGATTCTTTTTTCAGTCAAGTCCAGAACAAGTGGTTTTAGAAAATGTAATTGTCTCACCTACATTTTCACTTGTCCCAAAATTTCAGTCTCTTGCCTAAATTCGATCAGATGTATGCAATTTAATCCATAGAAACACAAAAGAAATTGTGTACAAATTGGTTTTCCATATTGGGTTACAGTGTAGACTGTTAAATAGCACTGTCATTTTACTATTCTTTTCATTTCATTCTCATTTTGTACTACGATGGAATTTCTTTGTGGAGTGCTAGCAAATGTAACTACACAGATTTTTTTTGCACATGCTGGCTCGTGTCATGTATATACTTTGCTACATATACTTTATGAGGTCCCAAACTGTTATGAGACTTGCTTGATTAAATCCTGCATTTGTCAGTTACACTGACATATTGGCTAAATTTCAAACCTGTGACAGTTTGGGACATTTTTTGCAGTAAATGCAAAACTCCTTTCCTTCAGAGTCAGTCAATTTATGTAATGGAAAACTATCTACTAATTGTGGCAGAAACTTGTATTGTCTCTTAGCTGTGTCATATTTGATAATTTTTGCTGCCACAGTTTGGCTCATGTCCCTGTTACTGTAGATGCCATGGCATCCTTACATTTTATATTTCCACTTTCAAATTAATTTTCTTTCACTGACTCTTCCTTATGACATTACTTGCACAAGTAATTTAGTTAACTCCACTTATTCAAATAAAAAAGATCACCTCATTTGACATCTACTTTTACTAAAGTGGGCATTGCATATATTTTGTCATTGCCTGCATAATTGTTTCATTTCTAATGCAGTATTGCACATTGAATTTGATCATCTGTATACTCAGTTTAAAAAAAAAAAGACTCATTTCTGTGATTTAATCATTTCATACAGGAAACACTAGTGTTGGTACAGTACATGGCATTCATTTCATGGCATTAATTTGGTGTATTGAAACCAATGTTCCACTCACAAATGTCAGGGTTGAGTAAACACAATATAACTTGGTCATTTAAAACACACCGCTAATAAGTCATACCAGATTTAATTTGGTTGAAATGATTTGGTTGGCTTATAATTTTGTCGCCTAGCCCAATATACAGACGAGCTGGAATAGAGCTTGCGTACATGCAACAATTATCAATGATCACTTACTGTAATATCAGAGCATGTGATTGAATAAAAGAGAGGTAGATTCAAGCATTCAGTAAGCCTGGGGGGCATGAATGGCTAGATAAATTTAGATAAAGTGAGTAAAGTATGAAAATTAGCACTTGCCCAAAATGCTGTAAAATAGGAGAAAAACATTTGTCCCAAACTATCAACTTGGAAAATTTTACTTGTCTGACATCCCAAATGTATATTCTGAAATAATGGGCTATGAGATTTGATCAGGTCTGAAGTTTCGTGGACCACTACTGGAAAGTCTTTACATCCCAAAAAGTTCAGCCAAAATAACTTACTGAATTTAAAGAGATATGCAAACATGAGGATGATAAGTGACATGGGATTTGTATTGAATCATTGGATCCCAAAAAGTCTGACAAAATATTTGCCACTGGTTGTTGTAATTATCAAGTGCACTTGCATGGTGCCACAAGATTGCTCCGTCTACTCTAGTTGGAAAAATGTACATAAAAGAAATCCAAAGGCATTTCTTGCAAACATTGTGTGGGAAAGATTTGACAGATCACATATGAAAACTTTACAAGTGTTAAAGATATTAATAAATTCAAGATTACTGCCCGAGTCTGCTGCAGGAGTTTGTGCCCATGGTACTCAGGAATAGAGAACAATCCTTGCAGCATTTTGTGTGGGCCACATGTTCATTGATGCAGCTGATGCTAGGAGCTCCTTTTTTTAGTTCATGGATATGGTTAATACAAAAAGAGCCTTGTTTAGGATTTCCACATAAAGAATGCCTATCCCTTCATTCACACTTGCAGAATTTTTCATGACTGTCCCTCTGACAACTGTACCTTGTGAGAAATGGGACACATAATATTGCTAGAAATATATTGAGACTTGAGACTGTACAAAATAAATGCTTATTTGTGAGGCAGCTTTCTCTGTGGCTGATAAGCCAAAGTGTGGGCACTTGTGATTTAAATTATATTGAAACTATTTGTTAAAAGGTTCAAATGCAATAAACTTGTGTTCCTTTATATGTTATGTCACAATGCCATAAATGGCCATTTCTCTTATTTGTAAGAATTATCTGTTAATTTCTAGTGAAGTTTAGCTCATCTTCTCTAGTCAATGTCCTGGATCATTCTTAGCATATTTAGCTAGCTGAAATGGTATATACTGGTAATCCATGACATGAATGAATATGTTTAGTTTGGTTTTATGGCGTTCAATGCCATTTTTCAGCAGATGATAGGCTATACATGACAGTGGTATATTTATTGGAGGAAGAACCTGGGAAAACCCTAGAAAGAACCATCAACACACACGAAATTACTGGCAAGCTTTCTCACATTCCTTGGTCAAACAGTGACTCGAACTCTCAGAGATGAGAAGATTGATTTGTAAAGATGGTCACCTTAGAACATTTGGCTACCCATGGCTGAATACAACTTTAACTAACCAATCAATTCCTTGAATCATTTAAATTGGAAGATTGTTAGGAATAATCATAAGGACCTCCATATACAGTGACATACGTCACATGTAAGGTTTTCTAATTTGTACATTTTTTGCAACTGTTAATTCTGTGTCAGTGCATGTGGATGTGGAAATTCACTACTGAATACTTATCAACTTATATATTGAGCTCTCTCATTGATTTCTCTTGCAATTGGGAGTGACCTGTAAGATGGCACTTTTTCACAACACTTTTTCAGCCAACTACATATGCCTAGGGTTGATTTATAACAAAGTGGATCAATAAATACTGGCTAGTGAAAATGATTTTAGCACAACTTGGTAGAAAGCAAGAAGGCCTTTTTAATTTTGTACCAATGATACACCATAAAATGTGACTTCAACATTAATAAACAAGCATCCATCAAAAGGGACAGATGCTTTACTAGGTGAAAGAATTGCGAAAAATTCACGATAAAAATATTTCTTTCTTTTTAACTGCTGAGTGTTCAAAGTATTTCCATAGAAATATTATATTTAAAGATATGGTGAATTCATGCAAGGTTTTCTCAGATTATTTCATAAAGAATTTGTCCCCCTATATTAACATAATCAACTGAAAATATTCATACAGCCGAGTTCTAGAAACTTAAACTCCTACATTATTATCACACTGCAAGAAACTATTAAAATCACAACAGAAAGTGTTCAGTTACATCTTTATTCATCATTCAAAAATGTTTATAAACTCTTAAATCCTTTTTCATAACAAAGATTTTTTTCTCCCAATATTAAAGATAATCGAATGAAGAATTTCAGACTGTATAATTTTTCATTGCATTTCTTTTTTTTTTCTAACATGATATAAGAAGTGTATGTTAAAGTAACCAAGTTTTTACATTGCTTTCGCCATCGAAGAAATCTCTGTTGTGAATTTCCTGCTGATAAACAGGTAAAGAAAACCAAAATGAGAATGGTGGCCCTGGCTTGAACAGCTAATACTCACTCTACGGTAACAGACTTGAGGCAGATATGGTATTAGTTAAATCAAACATTTTTATTGTGTTTCCTTTAATTTGAATTGTAGTATGCATGTAAATGTCATTGCATCTCATATTTATTAATCAAAACTTGCTGCTATTGTGAACAAATGCTGGTAATTCAGTTGATGACATCGGGATCTCAAAACAAAAGTGAAGTAATGATACATAAAGCAAAGAAATGCACATTGGTTCCACTCTGTAGTTATTATGTACTTCTGAGGGAGAGAGCAGTTTAGGGTGATGTATGTATTGGAAACATGAATAGTGGAGAGAATGTTAGCATACCTCTATGCTTTACTCATATACTGTGACTCAAAAGCAGACAGCTATCAAAATGGCCACTATCATGTGTTTGATAAATGAGTCTCAGTAAATCCAAAGAACACTAACAGTTATCAGGACATGGAAAAATAATTTTGCCATAGTTGACAATAACAGCTTTCAAAAGTGCAGTAAATGAATAATATATATATATATATATATATATATATATATAAAAGTTATATGTTTCTTTTTTTTCAATTTACTTAGTCCAACGAGTGAAAATGACCAAGTGGATTTAGCAGTCTTTTGAGAGTTACACATCTGAATTAGGGCCAAGGTGTATACTCTATAACCCAAACTTAAACCCATCAGAGAATTAAAAGTTATTATCACAGTAATAAAGAGATATAAACTATTTTTTAAATTATCAGGATAACTGCAAAACTGTAAAGCAAGATTACTTTTCTGTTTTATTACCATGTGTGATTTTCTCAATAAAATCAAACATTAGCATTGATGGTAATTTGCTCATACTTATACAGTGTGCCTTCTGGCAGTACTGTGTGTGAAACAGGGAAATTAAAAGTCTTACCAGTAAAGTCAACTCAAGTTAAATTTAAAACTGTTAGATCAAGTGAAAGCAAGATAAGCATAAATGTTTCTTTTAATTAATTCATAATACAGTTAAGGAAATAAATTATGACAAAGCAGATTGCTTTCTTCTAAGTACTACTAAGAATTATTACAATTTACTCTTTACACCAGACTCGGTATGATATACAAGGTCTGGTGTCAAAATGGGTCATAGGAGCAATATGAGGTATTTTTAACAATTGGAGTTCTTTTTCCTTCAGATTATTACTTTTTTTTTGCAACATTAAGCTCATGCCAGTCATCTGTGCTACCTATCACACCTGATACATTGAAACTTTGTTTTTGAACTGGTTATGGCCATAGGTTTGATTCTGATTTTTACTGGGCAGCTGAAGATATAATATCAAACCCATGTTAGGGTGAAAAATAATTAGCAATTAGTAAGTAACAACGCCTAAAATGGTAATGACAAAGCATGCAAGTGGACAGCAAATGACAGATATATGTTATAAAATAAAATAAGTGAAATTGCTTAGTTTTGTGAATATTTCTTACAGACTTTAGTTGTGTACAGTTGATTGTGATGTTCATTAACTGTTACCTATTCTACACCTGTGATTTTCAAACCTGGATAAAGAGTTGAAACAGATACAAATATATATGGTTGAGCCGCTAAAGAATAGACTTTTTTAAAGGCAAAATTTAAACTTTACTAAACATAGATACAAAAATACAAAAGAAATGCAATGGTAAATTGTAATTTTACCTGCAAGTGCAAATATGTGCAAAGAAAGGGTTTGCATATACTGAATATACAGTACTGTATATACTCAAGTATAAGCTGACCCACCCCCTGCACCCCCCCAATAGGTATAAACATTAAAATGTGCATGACCCGTGCATAAGCTGACCCACAAATTGATGACAACATCACAAGATGCACGGGTTGGCATGTATGATTATTACATGGAAATGTTATAAATTGATATATTTTGTTTGAAAAGTCAACAAATTTATTTAATTTTCTGTTTTCTTATTGTTTCTGCATAATTCGGATTTGTGTATAATTTGATCGGATGATAAGAATTGAGCATTAGTGGGTTACTGTAACAGTACCTCTCCCTTGTGGCACTAGTTAATTATTGTTTGTTTATGCATTATTGCATTAGAATTTGTTATCAATACACCAGTAATTACATTTTTATTTTGCCTTGAATTGGTAAATACCTAACTCTTTAAAATGTGATCCCAGTATGACAACTACAAACAACAATAGGGTTTGGTTCAATGCTCACATTTAGGCTAGTGAACATATTTAGATAGTTGCGCCACCGTATGTGCGTGTGTGTGATTTGGATTTTTAACATAGCTTTTAAATATTTTAAGTCATATCGCTATTATTTTTGTAGTGGGACAGTTTATAGTGATGTCTAGCACTGGGCATTATGCCGCAGACATGTAGCATGATGTCCCACCCAGTCACACCATCCTGAAACTAGGTTGACCAGTCCAAACACAAATCTCTTAATGCTAAGCGCCAAGCGAAGTAGCTGCCAGTGCCATTTTTATAAGTTTTTGGCATGACTTGGCTGGGGTTGAAACCCATGACCTCCTGCATCCAAGGTGGACACTCTAACCACTTAGGCCACTGGAGTGGTTGACACCACATGTACACTGAAGGTTTGAACTTGAGATGAATAAAGTACATCCTCATGAATGAAGTACATACATTGGATTCGAATCATAGGCACAAGTACACTAAACTTAAATATTATCTCTAAAATACAATAATGAAGTTTCAGAAATATTGCTTCAAAACTTTTGTAGTACTGTAAAACTGAGCTGTACTTTGATGTAGGCAACCTTACACCCCATTTTACACATCTACGGTAATTGTACTAATATTATAGACTAAAAGGCAATTACACATCAAGTACTGGTATAGCTGCTGGACAAAATTCTCTCTTAACCCAAACCAGTTTCAGGGTTCTGATGATGAACTGGCCTGGATTGCTGTTGGAAAACAAAAGATATATCCACCATTTAAATAACACACAATACATAGGTTCAATAGACACTTTACTGTACATATAAAATAATCTTTGGCATAACGGGGACAAATCCTGTCACAGCACACTGCACCAGCCCAGCTCTGAATTTGTTCTACAGGAATACCTCAGGAAGAGAGAATTGTGGGAGTCTGTAGGGTTTTGAAGAGTGTCCGACACCTGTATGTGGAGCCGCAAGGGGCTGATACAAGGTATATAGGGACACTGATAACCGATACTTGACAAGTCTGATCCTGAGGATGCTATGATAACAAACATCAGCCGATACTCCATACATGCACCATAGGAAGCGGGTATGAAGTATATATGGGCATAATAGTTGAGTACATTTAAGTACTGACACAAATTGGGGGTCAAAAGCAAAGTTGTGAATGCATGAAACTTGGCAATGGCCCCTTGTTCCATAGGAAAACCTCAGGAAGAGAGACTCTGGCAAGTTTGTAGGGTTGGGAAGAGAGTCCGACACCTATATGTGGAGCCGCAAGGGGCTGATACGAGGTATATGGGGACAATGATAACCAAAACTCGATAAGTCTGATCCTGAGGATTGCTATGATAACAAACATCAGCTGATACTCCATACATGCACCATGGGATGCACATATGAAATATATATGGCCTAATAGTTGAGTATATGAAAGTACTGACAAACTTGGGGTTCAAAAGCAAAGTTGTGAATGCACGAACTTGGGCAATGGCACCCGAGAACAGAACTGGAACAGTATGCTATGCAAGAAATGCCCCAAATAAATGACATGGTGGAAGGAGGGGAGGTGGGTGGTTCTTTCCTCAGATAATTTATAGTTAAATGCAGCATCGACACTGAAAAGCACACATCTCTACAGGCATCCCAGTTGCTGTATGAATGCCTCAAACAACTGACATAATGTTTGATCACATGCTCCAACTCAGTTATCTGATTGGTTGAACATGACAACATATCTAAATTTAGTTACTAGCTTATTAACATATACTGGCTGCAATGACATCATGTCTGGCAGAGAAACCATAGTAGACAAAGAGGGGCCCAACAAGGAGCCAGAGAAGGATGCACTGTGTATTACTTAAACTATATCTAATTAATTAAATTACAATTTAAATAACAAACAGTACATAGGTTCAATAGACACTTTACTGTACATATAAAATAATCTTTGGCATAACGGGGGAAAATCCTGTCACAGCACACTGCACCAGCCCAGCTCTGAATTTATTCTACGGGAATACCTCAGGAAGAGAGACTTGTGGGAGTTTGTAGGGTTGTTAAGTGTGTCTGACACCTGTATGTGGAGCCACAGGGGGCTGATACAAGGTATATAGGGACATTGATAACCGAAACTCGACAAGTCTGATCCAGAGGATGCTATGATAACAAACATCAGCTGATACTCCATACATGCACCGTAGGAAGTGGGTATGAAGTATATATGGGCATAATAGTTGAGTACATTTAAGTACTGACACAAATTGGGGGTCAAAAGCAAAGTTGTGAATGCATGAAACTTGGCAATGGCCCAAACTAAGTGAAGGGAGTGCTGTGACTATGGAACATTGTGACTGTAACGAAGGCCCCCAATTTAAAGTAAATGAAAGGATATACATGTACATGATAATAATGATCAAAAATGCATAAAATAGGTTGGGAACTGCATGGTAAGCCTCAGATGTGCATAAACGTAGAAATGTTAGATATACGTATTAGATAGTCAGTTTGGAATTCACATGTCCACTGATAGATGATACAGCTGAAAGGACAATGTAGCTAAGGGAAAGCAATGTGTCTCTGAAGTGTACAAGAAAAATAATAAAAAATGCGATTGTATGATGGTCTCACTAAGTAAAGAAACAAATAGTGCATTGATTGACACAAGCGTGAACCAGCTAGTGAGGCACACGCTGTGAGATCTGTCTCTGTGCAAAGCTAATTCTGGCTGGGTGCCAGTGCCGGATTACCCAGTAGGCAGAGTAGGCACCGGCCTGTGGGCCCCAAGCCTTTTAGGGGCCCTGCGACCGGATCAAAATAATACTGAACTGATTTGACCTTGACGTATTAGGAAATAATTTGCGAGGGGGGCCCAGAGATTTCGACTGCCTAGGGGCCTCCACAGGGTTTAATCTGGCACTGCTGGGTACACCTGAATATATCTACAATACAATTAGAGGACCATCGACCTAAGGTTTGGATAAGATGGTCTGGAATTCCAGCCTTAGCAGCACTGGTAGTCACCTCCATGTGGAAGGAGTGTCCACTATAACAATGTGCATCATAACCTAACCTGGACAAAACGGTCTTAATGGTAGTGATAAAGAAAGTTCTACTTAAAGCACAACCATTGTCCATGAGAAACAGAGGATCACAAGGGCGAGCTCAAACTAATATCCGAATACGATGGAATTTCTTCATCACACGGTATGGGCATACAAGGACGTCATAGTGCATAGCATAAATACTGATATCCACCCCTTGACAGAAAACATCAGTCTTAGATGCCACAAGATGTAGAATGAATAGGTGCTTATCCATAGAAAATATTATGTCTGACATACACAGATTATTTGCTGCAGAAAAAATGGGCTCCACGAACAGCAAATTCTCCACACGCAAAAAGCATCAAAAGCCAGTGCACAAGCAGTTTGTAGTAAGAGTTTAGTGTACTCACTCAGTCCATAGTGTTCCAAGCACTGCCATATGTCACATATATATCATATGTAATAGGAAGTCGTTTCTGTCTTTAGTCACATTGCACCTTTCTGACACCTTTCAATATATTCTGTAGTCTAAGTAAAGAACTAATATTAGTTAATGGAGTGTGGACACCAAGATGCAAGTATGAATGCCGAATACCAGCTAAATAAAGTTTTATAGTTCGATATGTCATGTGCAGCATCTGCGTACAATGTGCAACAAAGTAAATCAAAGTGTTCTCATTCACAACTTCATCCTGGAATCCACAATCCTACCATTAGCAAGAAAGACCTGAAGGTTTGGAAGCCTGTTGAATAAGCAGATCTGGTGCCCATGGTCAAAGAAGAGTCCCACAAGAAATTTACAGTAGGCTGTAGGTGAGCAGTAGTCTTTCTGGAGGAGGGCACTTGCATGGTTGTTCCTCTGCTGTGGGCCCCAGCTGCCAGAATCGCGTAATCTGTAAATAAGATAATGCATCAGCTATAGCATTTTTCTTCCCTGTTATATGTTCAGCATATATGACAAAGTCATTAGTAGCAGCTGTCAGAGTAAGGCGATGCATTAGTTTCATAATGTCAGGACTCTTAGATCTGCCATTTTTATTATTGCAACTGTAGTCTCATTGTCATAGTGGAAGAGTATTTTCTTTTGCTACTATTCTGATCCCACAACACTGCTGCCACCACTATGTGATAGAATTCACATAAAGCTATAGACAGTTTATGGGCCACTAAAGGACGTAGCTCCTCAGGCCATGAATTTGCAAACCAGCGACCTCTAAAATAACCCCCAAAACCAACAGACCCTGAAGCAACAGTGTAAAGTTCCATGTCTGCAGAATCAGAGATATCATCATCATAAAATAGAGAAGTCCCATTCCACTGATTGAGAAAACCATTCTGGCTCTTCCAGCCCATCCATCCATCCATCCAGCTACAAATATACCAAACTGGTCATAGTAAATAAACTAAAGGCAGAGAGGAAATCCATAAATACAAGCTACCACATTGTTTTATGTCAAAATAAAGCCCATAGTGATAAACTGTATCAGACCAACAATTTTCTAGTGTTTTAAATCTGAAGAATGACAAATAAAGGCAGTATATTAAAGAGAGACATTTAAAATAAATATATGTATATATACGGTTACAAAATTGACTTGTATATTATTTAACACTTACCCCTATGGCTGTAGAAAGACATAAGTGTATTGACACTCCTTAACAAGATCCAAGCAATCACTATGTCGCATAAGACAATATGTCTCCTATAAATACAGAGAAAAATAATGTACATGACCAGGAGTAAAGTACGCGTGTGCATTGTGCTATATGGGTATCTTGCCATGAGTGACCTACGGTGAGACACGTATTGCCCAGTCACAAAAAAAAAAAAAAAAAGAAAAGAAAAACAAAATATTAATGACCCTAGGTAACGCTGTACGCGTCTAAGAAATCGATTAACCAAACTGTTTTAAGGCATTACCAGATTATTTTCTTACCTTATTCGGTGACAGATGGTCATATCAACATGTGGCTTTTACTAAACGATTTCTTATGATGTTGGTTGGTCCTAAGTAAAATGGTGCTGATCTGACATCCAAATCTTATAAATCTTGCCATCACTGCTGTCTCTGATTGGGTGGTTATATGTTCATATGGTTTTCACCATAAGACTGTTTGTGATACAGTATCTACAATTCTTTTCTAAGGCTTGTTAAATGTGATATTTACTTTCACAACACTGAAGTGTCTTTTCCAGGTTTCTGTTCTGTTGGTTGCCTGATTCTTGTCAGTTTTTCATGTTTATGATTTAAAATTATAATGGTAAACGTTTATGTATGTTTGTTTAGGATGAGCTCTGAGGTCATGTGAGCTGAAGTATTCCTGTAGCTTAATGAATATGCAACATGTTAACTGTCAACTGGTAAAACCGTTTTACTTGCAGCCATGTTAAATATTGTCACAATAATGTTATACAGATTATGCCTAATTGCACAATTTTTTAAAAGTTTTGATTAAGTTTGGTTGAATTTATTAGTTTTAAGAGTTGAATTTGAATAATTATTTATGAAAAAAGCAGTAAGAGGTTTTAGAAAGGAATAAAAACCTAAATCCATTTTTGTCTATCATACCCCCCAGCCATGAGATTATTTGGCCCATCACTATACATGTAATAAATCTTGGGTCTTCTGTGGAGCTTCAGTCCATTGTTTTAATGTTCAAAGGAATAATAAAATTTTCAAGGTATATATATGATCATCTTGATCTAATTATAAAGTTACATCTCGGTATAAAGAATGAATTAAATGAGTACAACAAATACACCAAGAGTATCAAACAATTTTACCTAAGTGCTTCTTGGGTTTTCTGGCTGCTTTTGATGTGTAAAATTTAAGAAAAATAAGTTGAGATGAATAGCAATCAAAATGAACATACAGCAATTAATATTAACTGAAAAGATGGAAGTTGCAAATACCTATCATGCATTGGAAGTTGAGAGAGGAGTTGAATTGTGAATATTTGTATCAGAAACGTGTATTCAGGTTATTTTAGCAGAATAACAATTTTTTTTGTGAGTTTCTGCATCTGACATTAAATAGGTCATAAAAAAGAAGGGACACTTTGAACCAACATTTGTCACACTATTATCTCTGCTTTCAAAGTTGCATTCCTTAAAAAAAAATGATGAGTTTGATGATGCAATTTTATAATTGCATTTTTTTTTTCACAAACCAGTGATGTCGATACACTTCTGTCCCTACTGATGACATGCAAAGTTGATTAACAATCTTTGGCCAATGAAGATGCATCTGTTGCAATTCAACTGAAGACAACTGAGGAAATGACAAGTGTATTCACGATTTATTTCTCATCTCTCATATTGACATCAAACTTGTTTAGTGCATGTAAAAAGCATCACCGTGACTTGGTTTCCAGCACTTGTTAAACATTGTTTGACTACTGTGCTAAGGCTCTGATTCTAATTATAATCCAATTATTTGTCACCAAACAAGCATGGGGTTTTCCTCTTTAGTTGGGGTCACAGTAAGTGAAAATAAGACTCGAGTTCGGCTTTCCAGGCAACAGCATTTTGATCCAAAGGAAAAATTAAGTGCTTTGTGACCTGTATTTGATCTTTGATTGACTTTATTAAAGTCTATCATACTGTCCTCACTGTCATCATGAAACTTGGAGAGTGCATGCATCTTGACAAGTGCTGCAGCCTTAGTTTAAACTGATGTGTGCATGTCCTACATTGCTTTCAATTGTTGAGAGTTGGTTAAAGTTTTTTTTTTATTGCGTACTGTTTGTTTGAAATGGAAAACATGATAACTGGATGCACATCTGTTTGTAATGCACTATTACAAAAACCAAATGTTTTTGTTTTTCAAGTTTGTCAGTGCAGTTTAAATAGTTTTATTTTGTTCAATGATGACATCAATTTTTCCATGCTACAGTATTTACATGTAGTCTACATAGAAGACCTTTTCTGACCAGTGCTGTTGAAAGTGGGAATAAATGCTGCGGGCTGGAAATCTTCTCTCAAAACAATCCTGTCCCTCTATCCACCAACCCCTGAAAATTAAATGGTCAGCCTCATAGATGAGTGGACTGCATATTTTTCATGTGAGGCATCAGTTGTAGCTTTTATTAGAGGTTATTGCTGATTTATTGGCTATGCTTATAATAATGCTGTCACTCCAAGGTTACTAGAAGTCAGTGACTTTCACCCATTAAAATGTGAATTCTACAGGTAGAAAATGATAGATATCAAGATTTTAAGCAGATTTTAAAAATAGTTACTTTGTGAATATACATCAGGTTTCAAGCTCTATAGGTCAAAGGTCAGTGGAACTTATGGGACCACTTGTTTTCATCTGTCATCTTGCTTCAGTCTGTCAGTTAGCACAAGTTTGTCACCACTGCTTGTAATCGACTTTGAGGATTGCCATAAAACTGTACACACATTTACATGCCAAGGTGAAGTTCATAGTAATTAAAAGCAGTGCTGGTTAGACATCAAGTATGGCTGTCACAGCAGCTATCTTGAAATTGTATCGCTACTTAGGATTGGATGATATCAATGTAGAATTTTAATGAGAAGACATTTTATGTTGTTGAGTTGGTTCAAAATGTGCATAATCTAATGTCCAATATGGCCACTATGGCAGTCGTTTTGAAAATCTTGTTGCTAACTTTCCTGAAGGAATGTTTTCTTGACATGAGCTTTTAAATTAAAAATCTTATTATCAATTTCCACCTGAACTGAGAGTCATATCAGCATGGCATTTTATTTTCATCAAAAAACTTCTTACAATTTCTAACCGGTCCTAAATGAAAATGGTTACTCTGTGACATTCAATATGGCTGCCACAATGGCCATCTTGACAGTCTTGTTATTGCTTGCTCCTTGTTGGATGGTCATACCAGCATGGGGTTTTCAATAAAAGTTCAATGAGGTTGAGTTGGCCGCAAATGAAATGGTGCCAGTGTGACGTCAAATATGGTCACTACAGCAGCCTTTTTGAAATTTATTTCTATTATGCCCACTGCAGACACCATATCAAAAAATATTGTGATATCTAGTTGGTACTAAATGAAAATGGCAGCAATCTTGAAAATTAGTTATTGCCACCCACCCATGGAAAGTCAAATGGCATTGTTTTCACCAGAAGACTAATTATGATGTTTAGTTGGTCATGAATGAAAATGGTGTCAGTCTCAGATATGACTGCCACAATGAGCATATTGAAAATCTTGTAATTAATTCCTGATTAAATGGTCATATCAAAATGTAGTTTCCACCAAAAGTAAATGAAAATGGTGCCAATATTGCATTACAAATGGCTTTGAAAATCTTATTACTTGTACTCAAGAAATTTTAGTTAAGGTTTCAACACGTTCTTTTCAGACAGTAGAGTAATGACATGTTGTAATGCCCTCAACTTTGGTATCACAGAATGGTCCTTTTGATATTTTGTTTAACATGTTGTATGCCCCATCACAGTATATATTTATATGTATGGTTTTTAACAACATGTCTGTACATCACTATACAGTGCTGACTAAAATATTGTTACAAGCCAGGGGTCTTTGCTTGACCGAGCGGTGTCAAACCCTGGCGCGATTCCCGCTAGAAGTCATAAGTTTATCCCAAATTTCCAAAGACTTCTATACAACTTCAGTTGTAAGTTAGAAAGCCCGATGTGTCCATTCTATACATAAATTTTACTCTAATCAATGTAAAACCACAGATTTCCCAACTTGCCAAATATTATCAACCGCACGTTTGCATAGTTTCCCTTCATCAACTTTCCGTACCGTCAGCAGTTCACGCCTTAGAAACTCTACAAATATCCCCTACCACAGTGAACTGTTTTAACTACGCCACCTTAGGCCAGTCAATCCATGGTTCCAAGGCACATTACGCCAATACAACTACATCACATTTGCCACCATGGCGACATAAACGGTATCTGCAGAGTCCCTTCTCATTTTATTCCATTGTGTAATTTACCGGTTTCCTACCGTAAATACTGCCACTGCAGTCACAACACCAAGGTACACTACAAGATTTTATTAAGGACTACATTATGACAGGGACAGTCATGCGGTTTGGGTCTAATTCGCTACTCATTGACCAAGGCATCATGGAAACTCACTAACACTTTCTCTCCGTGACGTTTGCTCCTAATAATTGGCTAATTATTTCGGGCTACGGAATATTTCCATTGCACCGAATTCCAATAATCAAACACGTAAAATCACACAAATCTAAGAATTCCTTAAACGGGGCGCTGTAACCAAATGCGCACCTCCAAAATTTATTACAATATGCATATAAAATGAGAAGAATCTTTGCTTTTGAGCAACTTTCAGATATACATATCTATATTAATTAAATACATTGCATTTGATTGGCTGAGCTTATCACTGCTCCGGTAGGAATCTGATTTTGATCAGAATGGGATTAAAGGTTTGTATCATCAAGCTCTTGGACAATATCAAAAGTGAATCAGATGCATACATATTAATAATGTGATTGGTCGATCCTGTTGCCACTCTTGAAGCCATATATTTTGGTGATTTTGGCCAAACTTCAAATATAGGCTATATTAATGAGACACATTGCATCTGACTGGCTTGGCATGTTACCTGTCTTGATCTAGAGGCTATAATTATCGTGTAATTTCTATGCAACTTGGTAAATGAGTTTGTAATTTCTGGAGAATAAAAACAAAAAAAAAAACAAAACAAAAACTGTTTGGTGATATAGTGAAGTTTTGAGTTATGTCAACTTAGGTGAGCAATAACAGGCCCACTTGGACCCCAAGTTTATTGATTCTTGTGAAACAATGCACATATTAACGTGCTCAATTAAAGACATACATCTTGACAAATCTGTGCGTTCCCATATTTTTGTACGAGTTGTTGCTGTTTTTTTTACTTGCAGCTGGATGCAATGTAGAATGGCCTTTGTGAAAGCAACTTGGTACATCTAGATATTATGATCATAAGAATATTCACAACAATTTCACAAAAGTTGTAAATTTTGCTTGTCTCTATGTTGTAGTGGTGGGGGTGTACATTTATATGAAATTGAGCATCTTCATCTGTATGACTAAATGTGTATATTTATTTCTGGCGCTTCCAACCAATGTGCTGCATGTGGCCCAGTCCTTCACATTGTGAGGCCTGTGGCCATATAGGCAGTCCTTTTGAAAATATGCATTTATGCATTTTAATTAATTCTTATTCCATTTTTCTGTAATGCTTTCTGATGTTTTTATATCTACTACAATATGTGACTATCTTATTTAACAACATTATTACAACCATGTCATAAGAATATTATTAGTGTCATGTAATAAATGTCTTAGATTTTTGTATTTAATTATTAGGCAGTTCTCACTCATGCAGACTGCGACCTTAATAATTTTATCTGTTGTGCCTCCGCCCCCCCCCCCCAAGAGGTTGGTTTATTTGAAAGGATTTATGTTCCTACTTTTGCTTTTTGTTGGTGTTGCAATTTTTATCTGTAGTGAAATGACTGAAAAATTGTTAAAGCTACATTAAAAATCCAAATCACACACACTCTTTCTACTTTTACTACAACTGGCTACAGGCCAAACGAGCTGGTGGGATGGTCTGTTGTCTACCACAAGTTTGTGTTGCTTCTCCTCCTAAACTACTTGGAGGACTGCCATGAGATTTTATACACATATTCATTCCATGGTCTAGTAGGTCTTAAATGATAATGGTGCATCAGCCATCTTAAAAACCCTTCTGAATGAATGGTAATATCAACATGGGATTTCAAAAAAGACTTCTTATGATGTGTACATGGAGCTTGTCCTAAAAAAAATGTTGCCCAGCTGATGTCCAATATGGCCTACACGGCAGCCATCAGGAAAATCTTGTTATTGCTGAATGGTCATATCAACATGAGGTTTTCATTTAAAAACTTTTAGTCATGTCTAGATGCTCTTAAATATAAATGGTATTGACCTGACATCCAATATGGTCACCATGGCAACCATCTTAAAAATCAAAATTATACTCAAACAATGAAGTCATATTGATGTGGGTCTTTAACCAGAAGTCAAACTTCTTAAGATGTCCAGTTGATCCTATATGTGTTAATGAAAATGGTGCCAATCTGACATCCAATATTCCTTTCACAGCAGCCATCTTGAAAATCTTATCTCTCCTCCACTCAAAATAGATGTCTATATCAACAAGGGGTTTTCACAAATAGACTTCCTATGATACCTGCATGGTCCTAAATGAAAATGGTACCAGTTTTGCATCCAATATGGCTGCCACCATTGACTAACTTAAAAATCTCATCACTGCACACCCAGAATGCATGATCATTATGATAATGAGATTTTCACTAAACGACTTTTAATTATGCATAATTTGTCATAAATGAAAACAGTACTATTCTGACATCCAATAGGTGGACCACAGCAGCCACATGTAATCTGAAAATCTTGTTATAGCTGAAGAATACTGGAGATGGCTCAATATTCGACCATCAAGAAAGACAGTCTTGTCTTGAATTCCTGGAAATTCTTTTCGCAAAGTAGTGCATGTGCTCTCAGTGAAGACCCATAAGATTTTTTTTTATGTTTAAATAACTTAAATAGCTTTTAATCTATACCATAAAGTCAATATTTTGCCGACTCTCTGGTAAGCTCTACATGCATACCTGAAAGAACTACATGGACGGTGATGAAACTTGGTATGGCTATTTACCTTTATGAGTACTTGCATCTTGATACAAAATTAGGTTAGTGACCCATTTTTCAAGGCCAAGTCAAATTGTGTTTGACAACTCCATTTTAACAACATCATTGCGTGTACATTCCTGAAACGGTCACTTTCAACTTGATCACAGAGGCCTACTTTTCAAACTCCAATCAGGAGCCAATCCAGACATTGTTGCGGCGGAGCAGGGCAGATAACAATGTACCAACGCAAAACTCTAAGATGACCATCACCTGAATCTGATCTGGCAAACCAGTCTTTCTTTCCAGCATTACCCATTAAGTCGTTTTACATGACTCCGTAAGGTGCAAGTTGACAAATGTATCACAGCCAGGATAACGCTTGAAAGTAATATCACAAAATAAAATGTTTATCTTGTTTTTTTAAAAAAAATTATCTTATAAGAAATTTATGCAGATTTCCAAAAGAGGAATATTTCACTAAAATTCAGATAATAGAAAAGGCAAGCATTAGAGCAGAACACTTGATTTACTGCAGGATAGAATCTGGTACAATCAGCTAATTCCACCTGATGGAGTCATGTAGAAAGACCTTTGATGGGTAATACTGAAAAGACTGATTTGCTGGATTATTTTTAGTAGTTTGGGGTTTAAAATAATGTTTCAAGATGTGAAAATAGGTCATTTTTATATAATTAATGTAAATGATTATAGAATTTGGTGATAACTGACTGCTTTGATCGATAGCTCGGACGGTCTGACTAAACACCTTCACACTTGTTTAAAACATCCAGAGACTCCCAAGAACACTAAAACAACTATACTAGGTATCCTTTTTGAACCTTCAGGAAACAAAAAGTAATTAAAACATAGCCTTGTATCACTTTCATGGGAAAATTAATGCGTTAAGGAGCTGCAATGGGAAGTAACATTTCCGTTGTAATGAACTTCATTTCTACACCACAGAAGACAACACTTTCAAACACCAATAAAAGTATTTTATACTGGCAGTATTATTAAATATACACTTTCAAACATGACAGCCAATGAAAACGTTTTATATTGGCAATGATATTAAGTGTACATTTTACCTGTGATGGTGATACCATAAGAACTTGCTGTTTGATGTTACACGGAGCGAAGCAGGGGCCTCCATGCTGCCGTTGATGTCATACGTTGTTTTCAGAAATGGTTAGAAATTATTATTATTATTATGATTAAAATATGTCAAAATAAAAAATTTATAACTAACATTACTTTATTCTCTGAGTGTCACTGACGTTATATTTAGAATTTATGAATAGTATTCACATTAGTTCAAATCACATAATTTCAACGTCACAAGCAGCCTATCTTTCAACAGAAAGAAAAAATTAAAACAATTAGAAGAAACCAACACCTTATCTTTCATCATAAATAGTAGATTCCTTAGATATGTACACAAAAAGATTTGGAGTAGCAATTAATTAAATCAGTTGTCATCATCACCTCAAAGCCATTATGTACTTATAATTGGATTTAGGCCATGCGTGTAAAATTATGAAAAGATCTGTTTAAGCACCTATTATGACATTCAGAATTATTGTGAGTTGGGAGTGAAGACATATGCTGCAAAATTCTCTTTAACAAATTCCGTATTTTTATTTTCAAAATATAAATTTGGAATTTCTTTATCGGATAAACATTCACATATTTATTAAGACACTAGATATGTACCTTTCAAGATGAAAATAGTTAATTTAGATTAGTATGTCTTTTAACTCTCACAAATAAATAGTTAAAATAAATTGACAAATTACGTTGTGATTAATTACACACAAATAAACTACAGAGTATTTTAAAGACAGAAACAATATATAAACAAAACCTAGTGGTCAGAGCATCCGCATCGGATGTGGGAGGTCGTGGGTTCGATCCCTGGCCGAGTTATACCAAAGACTTACAAAAATGGTACTAACAGCTGCCTCGCTTGGTGCTCAGCATTAAGAGGTTAGTGTTAGGACTCGTCGGCCTGGTGTCAGGATAATGTGACTGGGTGGGACATCATGCTACGTGTCTGCGGCATGATGCCCCAGTGCTAGAGATCATTATAAACTGTCACACTGCAGACATCGTAGCGATATCACTGAAAAACTGTTAAAGCTACGTTAAAAATCCATATCACACACACACACACACACACACATAAACAAAACCCGAGAGAATTAAACATTCCAAAAGCTGTAAATATATGAAACAACAATCTAATGTATAAAATCATGAATATTAATCGAGATCATCAAACCCTATAATCAGTTCGATTATAAAAATGACACACCAAACTACTAAAAATACTTTATTTGACTTCATTGGGTTCAATCTGATGTGTTCTGCGTCGAAAAGATGCGCTCGTTAGTTTGTGTTTTATTGCTAAAACGTCAGACTCCTGTGTTATGATATCCCAGCAATGCATATTATGCAAATAAGTGCAAATAAAAATGTTCAGAATGTACATAGTTACTCCAAGCTCAATGAAGATCAACAAAAGTCAATCTCCAACATACTACCAAACCAAAAAAACGAACGCTGTTACCTTTATTATGGTGACTCAAACACCCCCAACGTAGTCCTACATGTAAGACGTAGCACATGTTGTTTTTGTTTTAGTGGTACGTCTTACAACCCAAATAACGGCCTTGCATAGCGTGTTCCGATGTCGTTGACATCGGAACGAGTAGTCAAAGTTTCAGGAATATCTCACACACTTGGCAGCCTATATCGACACTCTTCCATTAATTTATGTGTAATTAATATACTTACTGTGCTGTCTTTATCCTGGTGGAATCAAAATATGACACTAGCATATGGACGCATTTTCATGTTCCGTTGACATACATTTAAATTTGTTGCAGTGCGACGGTAGTCGAGGTATGCCAAAGTATGTTCAAGTAGGTCATCAGGAGGATATATTTCTTGAACGAAACGAAACGTTGCTTATAGTTCCAATAGGCATAATATACTTTTTATTCGTTTCGTTAAAGAACAATATTTCAACCTAACCCGATTTCGGCATTCCCGGCTTTCATCGCTTTCCAGTCAACTGAAATGTAGCCCAACGAAACTTGAAAACAGGTCCATTTCTTTTGTGAGAATTTGAATTTATTAGAGAAAAGACATCAGGGTAAGTAAAGTCTGACAAAAACATTATAACTTTACTTTGTAGAAAAGCGTCGTTTTTGGTTGCCAGTTGTGTGTGATATTCCTGAAAACTTGACTTTCGTTACACTGTTAATCGACATCAAAACACTCTACACACCGCCATTAGTCAGGCAGTAAGACCCATCACCCACCCAGAAGAAAAATGTCGGGGTGATGGGGCTTACGTTGTAGGACTAACCCCCAACGGTATTGTACAGCTACGTCTCCTGCAGTTTTACCCTCATCTTCTCTTCCAAACCAGAATTAATTTCTTGGTCCACTAAGAAATGAAGAAAATTTCAAATGCCATAATTTAACCAGCTTCTTTATAGGACATACAATAAATACTGGCACACTGACAATTACATATCTTTCGGCACGACGCAGCTTCACATTTGGACGGCGTGCTGGGTGGGCAATCGCCAACACAGCAACTGAGATGAATACTCCCTTAGCAGACAATGATTCGGAATAAGTCCTCCGCAAATCTAGCATTCTCAATTTTTCGTAGTTCCACTTGTCATTGTTGCATTTGTTTTATTGTACAATTACTAATGAAGTTCAATGTGTCAAGTCAAACTCAATTTATCTGCTGTCCGAAATCCCGGTTCAGCTTGTATTTTCTTCCGCGTATGCTGTGTAAATAAAAGATTCGGTCGACATTCAAAGTGGTTTAGGTTAATTTTTTTCTTTCCTTTTATTAAGGTTGTTTGCAGAAAGTGTTTCGTTAGGGTGAGATAAAAAAGAAAAAGTATATAATAAAGAGAAAACTTTCTTTTCCAACGTTAATATATTTCAATTTGTGATTAATACTATAAAAAAAACCCCAACATATTT
>JAECUM010004249.1:0-97514 GCA_016617855.1 Megalonaias nervosa | reverse complement strand
GTTTTATGTTTGCTCGTTCGTTGGTGAGGATAGTATATTGTGTGTGTTTTATGCTTGCTCGTTTGTTGGTGAGGATAGTATATTGTGTGTGTGTGTTTTATGCTTGCTCGTTCGTTGGTGAGGATAGTATATCATATGTGAAGTGAGTGTGAGGCATGTTTTCCTTCACGTCCGTGCTTGAAGTATATAAAAGCATAGCGTTCGTCATTCGCGCCATTCTACACAGAATAAAAAGGAAGAGAAAAATGGATTTAATCAACAAGTTAAGAGATAGTTGGTGCTGGATGGTAGATGCAGTCTATGTAGTGGAAAAACTTCAAAAGGAGTGGAGGTTTCAAGTTAGACTAGACTTTATGGCGAGACTCAAAGCAGCAAGTTATCATTTGCAAATGATAATAATGGAAGAAGCAGATAAGTTGAGAGGTTTCAACTATCCGAAATATGTGAGAGTAGGAACCTTGAAGGAGATTTTGGATATTGTTGTTGAATTGGAATCTTTTTTGGAAGGTATCTTCTCTTTAACAGAAAGGCCTTTTGTCAAAAAAGGCTTAGACAATATCAAGAAAGCGGAAGACCTAATGAGAAAAGTACTGAAAGAAGAAGTGGAAAAGATCAAGGAAACGTGGAAGAAAGAAAGAAAGGACAAAGAAAACCAAAAAAAGAAAGAAGAGTTTGAGAAACTAAATCAGAACTGGATGAAAATCCAACAAAATTTCAGAGCTCTCGGACATCCTGACTGGATGCCCGAAGAAGAAAAGAGAAAGAAGAAAGGAATTATTGAGAAAGTCAGGACATGGTGGAAGAACTGGAGAAGATAAAAGAAGAAGAACCCAAAGGCCCTTTTCAGGGCCACTTCCAATGCCTCGAAAAGATCTTAATTTTCATTTTGTCTCCACCCTAAACGAATATATATATAAAACCCTTCCTCTACTAAAAACACGAACGCTCTTGATTCGTATTTGTCTATAGCCCTCTCTCAGGTAGCCTGACGTCACAGTACTTCTCTTTTTGCTACATTGTTACCAGTGTGACGTCATGCCACCTGTCGCTTATCGCTCTACAAACCCACAGTCTACTAGTCGCCGCTCTACAAAATTTCCATTGACGCCATACAGGCCCAGGGTGTGCTAGTCCCTCTACCCAATTTTCCATTGACGCTATACAGGCCCAGGGTGAGATTTTATTTCTTGACGCTATACTGGCCCAGGGGGGGTCTGTAATGCTAATTCCCATTGACGCTACGGTAACCCCATATACTACTCACATCTACTAAGCCTGAGATACCAACACTAGTGATTTCTACCAATTCATCGATAGTAGCAGGCCCAGAAGTAGGCCTTGGCCGTGGCAAAGGGAGAAGGCAGTTGAAACTCATTACTTCCCGTTCCTGAGTTTGTTATTTTAAACACAAAAACAAATATCCAACGGTCCTTTTCAGGCCCACCCACCTCTTTCGAAAAGAGACTACTCAATGTTTGCCAAAATCAAATAAAACTCAAATCCCATTTTCCCCATGATGTACGTGTGTGAGTGCGGGAGTGTAGGTTCTTATTATAAAAATCAACACCAAGAGACACTTACGTTTTTCTTTCTGTTATATTCTCTGGTACAAAGTTACAATCCAATTTCACAACATATCACTTTAAAAGGTTCATAGACGTCTTCTTTGTTGTTTTCACTCTCTCCATTTATTGAATTTTTTCACTGTCACGGGTTTTTCCTCTTCTTCCTCACTTTCTTCTCGTCTTCTCTTTCTTCTCTTTCTGGACGTGTCTGGGATCTTCCTTTTCGAAGGGTACTGCTTCTTCCTGTTCAGAACCCCTTTCCTCCTTCTGCTCCTGTTGGTTCTTAGGGCAGTCTGAAGACCAATGTCCTTTCTCTTGACAATGATAGCAGGTATCTTGACTTTTGTCTCTTTTAATGCCTGTCATGCTTTGACTTTGTGGACATTCTGAAGACCAATGCCCTTTCTTCTAACAGTTATAGCAAGTATCTTGACTTTTATATCGAAAGGAGGGGATATAGTCTGTCGGCTTCTCTGAAGAAAACCTCCTTATGTATCCTCGAAAAGCTCTATCAGAAGTTCGATCTGTGTTGGCTCTTTTGTATTTCTGGTAGGACTGAGAATCAAAGGAATACTTTGAAGGAAGACACTGACCCTTTAGATAGGAAAGACCCTGGCCTTACATTGATATATAGGGGACCATGACATTTAAAATATAATCATCTGACTTTTTGCAATCAAGATGAAACAATCGCACCATTTCGTGGAGAAAGGAAAAGAAAGTAAGAGGCAGAAACTTGACCTATCGCCTCGCACAGCAGATGAAGTCTTGCCTCAAATCCATGCTAGCGATTTATCACGACAGTTTGAAGTCACCTGCTTGGATCGACTTAGCAGTCCAGCAGAATTGACACCTTCCAAAGTCATCGACAAGATTCAACACGTACAGCAATTCAACAAGTTTCACATCACCGATGGAAAAGCGACACTGTACATGACCCACGTTTCTCTTCCCAAAGGGACTGGACAACGCAGAAAAGTGTTATTGGTGAACGACCTTCGCAGCATCAAGCGTAGCCTCGTCCAAATTAACAACACTCAGGACAAGATGTGTATAGCTGGAGCCATCGTGTGGGACGAACTTATGCCGACAAAAACGACACGGTAGAATGGAAAAGAGCCTGGCAAACTATTAAAAAATCGAACCGAACCAAATAACGAAGAGAAGCAGAATTCCTGTTACAGCAAGCTGCCCAACATAAAGACACTGCCTGTGGCATTCCTGAAATGCAAAAACTGCAAGACCTCTTGCCTCCACGCAACACCTTGAAAGTACACCCTCAAGAAGTGTGTGGACCTCTGTTGTTTCGAGGCAAAAATTTCGAAGACGGAAAATACATTCGCGTCTATCATAACGATGAACAGTTCGATGCCATTACCAGTATCACCACATTCCTGGGATACAGCTATTATTGTGAGAAATGTGACTATGGCTATAACAATCGAGAGCAACACAAGCATTGTAGATAGAAATGCTCAGGATGTTTGGCCTCTAAATCCTGTCCTAACGAAGGACAACAACGAATGCATTGCCTTGCTTGTCAGCACACTTTTGTTAGCCCTATCTGTTACCAACAACATATGAAGACGCAAGGTTCACAGCGGAAAAGTGCTTGCCAACTCCTGAGATTGTGCCCTACTTGTGGATAAGTTATATATAGCAATAATGCCAAGGCACATATTTGTCCAGGAAAGAAACGATGTCACGTTTGTAACCAAATTGTGGACTTGGAACACGAATGCTACATTCGAAAATACCAACCCCAACAGGAGGAAAAGGAAGACTACCACAAGAAAGGGAATTTCATCTTTTTCGATTTGGAATGCATGCAAGAGACCGGCATTCATATTCCTAATTTCTGCGTTGCTCATCGAGCGTGCGAGAAGTACATCCAAGAACCAATCTTTTGTAATTGCCAACATTGTAGCAAGATTTCTGGAGGACGTGAAAAAATCTTTCGGGGACCGAACACGTTGGCCGATTTTGCCCAATGGATCTAAGACCCTATCGAAGAAACGTGGAGTCAAGAGGATATCGAACGTTACTTAGATTCTCATCGCTATGCCACGGTGATGGCTCATAATTTCTCGGGATACGATGGACATTTTCTTCTGAAATACTATATGGAACAAGGCACCGAATGTCAGAAAGTGACTTTGAACGGAGCCAAGCTAATTTCCATCCAAATGGGGAAAGTGCTGTTTAAAGATTCGATGTTTTACTTGGCCATGCCTTTGAGTCGAATGCCTAAAACATTTGGAATGACAGAAATGGCCAAAGGATATTTTCCGCACTTTTTCAATACCGAAGACAATCATTACGCCGTTCTGCACCATTTCCCTGATGCTCAGTAAGACGACCTCATGCGCACCGAACAACGAAACGCTTGGTACCACACTCAAGCCTCGGACCCTTTCGACTTTCAGGAAGAAATGTTAAAGTTTTGTCGTTCCGACCTGAACATTTTGCGGCGCTGCTGTGGAAAATTTCGAGAATTATTCATGGAGCATGAAGGGATCGATCCTTTGAAAGAAGCCTGCACCATTGCCAAAGCGAGTTCCTTAGTGTACTCCAAACGATTCATTCCCGATAAGACCCTGGCTCTCATACACCCTCAAACGACCAATTTTGTCAAACGTCAATACTCGGTCAAAGCCCAACGCTGGCTACATTACTTGTGCGACAAGGAAGACAAATGGATCCAACACGTCCGAAACGGAGGAGGCGAAAACACCATCGGAACGTATTCGGTAGATGGCTGAGACTTAGAAAACCCTAAGATCGTGTCCGAGTTTAACGGTTGCTTATTTCACGGATGTCCGATCTGCTACCCTCAACGTGACACTAGAAATGAATCTTTACAACGTACCATGGAAGACTTGTACGAAGCTATATTTCAATGCCCGCTTGAAGTTAAAAGAGCAAGGATACCAAGTGGTGGAAATGTGGGAACACGAGTACGATCACCGTTTGAAAACCGATCCCGTATTTAAACGTATCGTGGAAAGTTACAAGCTGGTGGACCCACTGAACCCAGGGGATAGTTTGTATTAAGAACGGACGAATGCCACCTGTTTGCTTTACCACGCCGACGAGGAGAAAGGAGAAGAAATCAAATACTTGGACGTGTGTTGGCTGTATCCTTACGTGTGTAAATATTGTCACTTTCCCCGCAAGGCACCCACGATTGCTTGCGGATCACATCGACCTGGACAACATTCGACAATATGAAGGATTGATCAAGTGCAAAGGCTTGCCTCCCACGAACTTGTACCATCCCGTTTCACCTCACCATTGCCAAGGAAAACTGATGTTTTCATTGTGTCGCACTTGTGACGAAATTTGAAACCTTGTCCTCACACTTAGGAAGAACATACATTGGCGGGGACATGGGTGAGAGTGGAATTGTTTAAAGCTGTGGACCTGGGATTGGAAATATACGAAATTTACCACTTTCCCAAGACAGAATAGTACCACAAGGGCGACGAGACTCAGAAAGGCATTTTCGCAGGCTACGTGGATGCCTTTGTAAAACTGAAACAAGAAGCTATCCTTGCTGGTGCCACATTCCCGAAGACCAAAAGAAATTCAAAGAGAAATACTTGAAGCAAAAGGCATCTCTTTAGACCACATCGAGAAAAACAAAGGTCGACGATTGTTTGCCAGCGTGATGTTAAATTGCTTGTGGGGCAAAATGGCACAACGACCGTGTTTACCCAAGACGGAGTATTTGACAGAACCTTCTCGCTACTTCCAGATGATTCACGACAAAACCAAATACATGAAACACGTGGACGTCCTTCGTGAGGACTTGATCCTGGTCAGTTACGAAGAAGAACTGGACTTTGTAGAAGCCGACGAATTTGGAAATGTCATCATTGTGGCCTACGTGACAACCCATGCTCGCTTAAAATTGTACGAAGCCTTACACCAGTTAGGAGATCATATGCTGTATTTTGACACGGACAGTTGCATCTATATCGATCGTCTTGGTCACCGACACCCTGACATCGAAATAGACCGTTTAGGAGCCTGGACGGACTAGAACCCCAAAGTCAAGTTTGTAAGTTTTGCTAGTGGCAGTCCCAAAAATTACGGCTACAAATACCGGGACCCCCAAAGAGAAGTGCACACCGAGTGCAAAGTGATAGGACTGACACTCATTTATCGCACTAGTCACGTGGTGAACTTTAGGGTATTGATGGAAGCCATGCAATCTGGAGAGGATCAACATTTTAAAGTGACCATATAAGAACCTCACGAGATTGTACGTTTAGCCACACACCAAACTGTCAGTCGACTTTTCGAAAAACTGTATCAAATCGTGTACCAGAAGCGATTGCGGCTTCCAAAATCACGTCACTTTACCGTATGGACACGTCGATACTGGTCAGCATATAAAAAGGAAAACGACCAAGACCGATAGTTCATTGTGACTACCACTGGCAAGCGAGAAAGATAAATACTAATAAACTGACACAATTCAAGATCAGTGATTCTCAAGTGCAGTGCGATGCTGTGCCTTGCGATGGCAGTGATGCAGTATGCTGTGACCTCAACTATTCAGTACCACATCATGGGAACTTTGCTATGATTACTACTACAATAGCTACCATGGAAAGTGATGCTGTACATGTCAAATCTGACGGATGCGAAAGCGACGCCACTCGTTATCGTGGACTCTTTACTGGTTTTCATGGTCGATCTTATCCCCACTTAAAATCATGAGGCTACCACCCTACGGATGTCATCCATGCCTGAGCAAACTACTGTGGGTTTCACCGTGCCCTCATCGAAATGAGCCTGCGAAAGAAGAATATTCATTCCCTGTGCGTTTCTCTGAATACTGCGACTTTGAAAGACGTTTTCAAACATTCCAAGGAAAGTGGCCTAAATATCTAGGAGGATCTACCCCTGAAAGATTTAGCCAGAGCTGAATTTATCTATTTGAGAGAAGATGAAAAAGTCAAGTGCTTCAGTTGCGGTGTGTCACTTCATGAGTGGAGCAGAAAGATTTCGCTTACCTGGAACAAGATTGATGGTCTCCGTGCTGTCACTACCTACCTTTAGTGAGACGACCTTAGTAATTTCTTGATGGATACTTTGCAAGAGAAATTTGTGGTTTGCCTGTGGAGTTGAGAGAACGCATTTACCGAGAGTTTGTCAAAATACAAGTCAAACGCAAAGAACAATTGCATCCGTTATGTCATCAATGTTGGAACCACTGGTACCAGAATGCTATAAGAGATCTGATTCATTTGAAAGCGTTCCAATGGTCAGACATTGATCAACTACCCAAGAGTGAGAAGACTTTGGTTGCTACTGATTCTACTTACTTGGTGTCCATACTACAACGAATTCCAGAGGAAGACTTAGAGGATTACCAAAATCTATTACGCTATCAAATCTTGTCTGTAGAGGAAAATCCTGTGAGGTATATGGTGTATGGACTAGTGACTAAACTATTTGGATATGTCGACGGAGGACAATCAGTTCTGTGCAAAAAGTACACATATTACCTCCGACAAAAGAGGGTATAAAAACTTGCTACCATGCCACGACCTTTATCATTAGTGAAACAACAATTGCCGTGGAAGGAAATCAGTGACAGTATTCAGACTGTGGCGGATTACCAACACTTATTACGAGAACTGTATCCAACGAATTTGGGTCGTCGTGTGGTGTGTCTTAGTGACTTCCTTTCTGGGATTTCGTATACCAGCCGATTCACAGTACCATCAAAACATGAGGGTGGTACCTTTAAATGTACACGAGAGACTCTTTCTGTTAAAAGCCTTGCGCTTTCATCACGATACTTCTCGACCTCTACGGGAATAAAGATTCGTCAACATTTAGTCACTGAATATGTTTACGAAGATGTGTGTGTAGCTTGTGATTTACACCATCACTGGCTAGATGTACGTGACTGGAAAAGTTTTGGTTTCGAGGCTTGGACAAAAGAAGCGGCAAACTATGCCCAAGATTTGTGATCGTAAATTCAAACGTTCAGTGAAAAAGTAACTTTCAAACCTGTGTTAGCCTCAGTGTCAGAAGAAGGACCCGACACCGGAGAAAACCACTCCATTCAGGACAGGACCACCATCGACATGGACATCCACGAAAGGCCATTCCGGCAGGACCCCTGTGGGACTGTAACAAGTATAGAGCCTCTAAGAGCATTACCCAGTGTTCCTAGGACACCACACCTTCGTCACCAAAAATGTTGTACAGTGACTTGTTTATATTCCACTTTGATCGTTTTTTATGTATATTATATCGATGTACTTAACCATTTGGCTTTTATGCATTTTTGTCTATCGTGTTCAATTCTAAAAATGTTTTGAAATAAACGTGTCCTGAAAAAAGTAAAAACCACATGTCTTGTCTGCCATCGTTTCAAAAGTGGCATTCCATACACTATGGCTACCTATGCTGTCTCTTCTCCCTCTTACACCACTTTCAAAGTCATCGACGAAAACTTAGATCGTGCAAGTTGGGAGGCCTTGTATCTTCGCCATTCCTTTAACATGTTAATTGCTGAACCTAGCTGTTCAGGCAAAACTGAATTTGTCAAACGTTTAAACGAACATAAAAAAAATCATTTGATCGATCGTCCACCTCTACGTATCGTGTGGTGTTACAAAGAGTGGCAATCGGCATACAGCCTCCTGCGAGAAAGTCAAGGCGATTCCATCTTGTTTCTGGAAGGCATTCCTGGCAAGCCAATGGGATCGTGTCTGACCACAGTCAAACTCATCTGGTCATCTTCGACGACATGTTAGGAGAAGACGAAGAAGAAATTAAATTGTGGTTTACGCGCAAAGGGCATCATCGTAATGACAGTGTCATTTACTTCACCCAAAATTTGTTTCAACAAAGTAAAGCCTATCGCACCATCAGTCTCAATGCTCGTTACGTGGTCTTGTTTATAAGCCCTTGAAATAAATCGCAAGTGCATGTGTTAGCCAAACACTTAGGAACTCTTTGGCTGACTCATGCGTACGAGGATGCTGCTCAAACCCCACACGCTTATTTACTCGTGGATTTAAAACCCACTACCGCCGATTATTTGCCATTTACCCATCTGTATCACCACTGGTGCCCGGACGAAGGGCCTGTGGTGTACATGTCCCCGTCGACTTAAAAAGAATTCTTAAAAACTACGGACACATTTGGTCTGTCTCACACATCGTGAATATGACGTCCCTTCAGTCTCATCTTCCTGTCAAATTGATTCCTGCCTTGTATGGCATCAGTCTCGAAACAAATCCACAAATATGTGCTCGTGTCTTAGAAGCCGGACTCAGAAAAGTCTTAAGATGGTTTACATTTACAGCAGGTCAACTACTTCAAGGCATCATTCACATTCCAACCAAATGTTTTTTTGACAGAAACAAAGTAGCCTTGATGCAACTGGCAGATCCCCGCATCGACACTCAAACCAAAAAGCAAATCATATTGAAACCTGGAGGTATACCTTTCTCTAGGAGGTGTCATCATTCGTTCCCTTTTAAAATGGGATCTCAATGCCCAAAAAGTCATCCCCAAGAAAAATCCACTCCCCGATCCTAACGAACCCAGAAGAAAAACAGCAGTGGTGTCAAGACCAGGTCACAACCCAAGGTAAAGAAAAGTCCCCAGAAAAAGAAAAGTCCCAGAAACGACCCCAGAAACCAGCTTCTACCCGCAAGAGAGGCAACCATACATCCCCAATCCACCAACTGCAGCGACAGTGACCGCGTCTCCAGTAGCCTCAGGTTCTTCCACTTCTCCGTTGCTAGTGATGCCAGCCAAATCCAATCTGACAGCCGTTCTTCCCCATTTGATGAAAAATGGAAACCCGTGTCTCCAGGAACTTCTTCTCCAGCGGTGACACCCTCCACCTCTTTAGCTGCTGCGGCAGCTGCTAACAAAGTACCCTCCCCCAAATCAAAGTCCAAGAGAGATTGGGTATGTTACAGAGTTTGCTGGATTTATCCAAGCAAAAACTGACACAATTTAGTCCATGCGAACCCCTCAAAGTCGAGTGATACCTGTCATAAAGTTGACACGACGTAGAGACAATCATTGGCGACGCATTCCACTATAAAAAAGACCTGGGACAAACGATGGGTATCAGTGTTCTTGTGCTCCTGAACGCCAAAAGAGGTCGTCTAAAAGAAGTGCACACCATCACCATCAACGTTCTCCTGTCCAGAAAGGAAAAGAAAAAAGAAAAAGGACAATCTCGTCCAAAAAAATCGCTTAGCCAAGCATCGACGTCTACCCCAGAAAAGACCACATCGTCCAAAGAAAAAGAGGAGCAACCAAAGGAGAGGATTTTTGGCGCTGGAGTTGTAGAACACATGCTCGAACAGTCTGGTCTATCAAACGTTATCCAAAAATAAATCCCCATAAATAAGATAAACGTACGCATGTCAAGTAAAGGTCTTCAGCGTATTTTTTGTTCCTGAGCCAAAAAGATGTCCCCTAAAAGAAGTGCACACCACCACTCTCTTGCCAAAAATGAAAAGAAAAGGAAATGACTGCCTCCTCCTTTAGCCAAACATTGGGACGTGTTGTCCGTCCTGTCCAAAGCCCCTCCAACCATGCGAAAACAAATCATTCAAACAGCCTCCAAAGACGTCGTCGATACCGTGTGCGAACGTTCTCTGAATGTCTTGACAGGAACGATACCTTTGTCGAAACATCGGAAAGAATGCTTAGCGAAGCATCGACACGTTCTTCGACAAATGGTCCAAAAGAAAATACTCATCCGTCAAAAGAAAAAGATGTTGGTACAAATGTTGTTAGCACCCATACTAAAAGCCACATTGGCACCCCTGATTACAGGACTCGTTGAAGATACTGCTTCACAAGAAGTAGCTGAAGATAAACTGACTTTAGTGCCCTACAAACGATGGATGGAATTCCATCGTTGGCAAGAACAACGTATCCTGCATTTACCTCCCAATCCTCGTTTGACCGAGATGTTCCAGTTACAACACGAATTGCAATCGTTGATGGATCGCAGCGATTTGTCAGAAACGCAAAAATCGCAACGGTACGGTCAAGTGTTGCAACGACTCTGAAACATTTTAAGACCCTGATGAAAAGTCCGTCACCGCCACCATCACCACCCCCAGTGATCACGACAGAAAAAGGAGAAGAATAGTTTCAAAATCCACCGGACAAAGTACGCAAGTTAACACCACCAAAATTCAGAATGGGTTGGATTAAAAACATGATGGCATCCCCTTCTTCCTCGCAAGAGAAAAGGAAGGTGAAGACAGAAGTTAAACAAGAACTGATTTCCATTGTTCACACATCCTCCTCGACACCTATTGCTCGTCGGACACGCAAATCATTACAGTCCAAGAAAATACCACAAGAAGAAAAGAGTAGCATCAGTGAAGAGTGGGTGACTTATTAAAAAAAGTCCTGATGGAGAATTTGATAGCCAGCATTTACTACGATCTATCCCATCCCGCATGATACGGAGGATTCAGAAATGTTATCGTGCTGCCAAAACCCGACTGAAAAATGATCGTTTGCCTCAAGCGCAACGATGGCTACAAGAACAAGCCACTTACACCTTTCACAAACCCATTCAACGGGAATTTCCAGAAGTCGCACCCTAGTGGAGGGCATCGATCATTAGTGGCTACAAATATTTGTTTTGTGTCATCGACGTCTTTTCCAAATTTGCGTGGGTTGTGCCATTATTTTCCAAATCGAGCACTGAGTTAGTGTTGAAACAACATGGTCCTCACTCTCTTCGATAGCAAACCGACAAAGGCACCAAATTTCTGAACCAAGCTTTCCAAAAAGAATTAAAGAAACGAGACATTCATTGTTTTCAATAACCGAGAATCCCGAAAATAAAGCTAGCATAGTGGAACGTTTTCAACGCACCTTTAAAGAACGCATGAGGAAATATTTTACGAATCAACACACTCTCAAGTACATCGACGTCTTACCGCACCTAGTTTAAGCGTACAACCAATCTTACCATCAGAGCATCGGATATGCCCCCCACCCCCAATAATTGACTCCCTACAACTAAGTCACCGTCTTTGGGGGCCTCTTTGGTACGTCCCAGACTGTGGCTGTTCCCAAGAAAGGTTGACGACGGGAGATTGTGTACGCATTGGCAAAACCAAACTCACTTTCTACAAAGGTTACTGACCCAATTGGACCACCGAATTGTTTCGTGTCAATGGACGAGTGCGTGGTCGTCATCCTGCCGTCTATAAATTGGAAGACATGAACGGGGAAGTGTTAAAGGAACGTTTTACTTGCCCGAGTTACAACGTGTGACCAAAATAGAAGACGAAGTGTGCGACATCGAAAGCATTCTCGATCAAAGAACCCGAAAGTGAGAAGACGTCGTGTCAAAGAAGTCAAAGGACATTGGAAAGGATATCCGCCGAGTTTTTACTCTTGGATCGACGCTTCGCAACTCATCGACTATAAAAAGAAGTGACCATCATGCCCTTCAACACAGCCTCAACCACCACAGTGACCATTCCTTCACCGAATTCTTCTCTGCAATATCTACAAAAGCAACCCTTGTGGGTGTGGTGTGGAGAACGTGTGCCTAAAACGCCAATCGTCTTTTTCTGCCAGATCTTTGTGGTGTATTGTCTCATCGATGGTGCCAATGCCAATTTTGAGTTTGCAACAAGGAGACAAACAATTGTAGACCATTTTACTGAACAGTTGCATCGGTTGCCTTCTTTCCAATCCTTCCCCGAAATAATCTAACGGTAACAACGGGAGTCTTGTGCCCAACGTCAGTCACTCTCCCAACAGTCACAACAAGAACAATCCTTCTTTAGACAATCCTCTGACCTTCAGTGACCCCTCATGCAGCAAAACTTTGGAATTGTGAATAACCAATTTTACTTAACTTTGCCCAGTGACAGTTCCATGGATGTGTTTCTCCACAATACTTTTCCTGTTCCACGGCCAAATTACCTCAAGCCATCCAATTCGATCATGAAGCCCATTGGGAAGTGGCTTTGAAACAAAATGAATCATCCTACACAAATCAAAAACATCACTGAAAATCAAAACACTTTTGAGGTCGAAGTTCTGAACTACCAAGTGCAACAATACTTGAATGAAAACAAAACTGTAGATGCCTCTATGAAACGACAAGTGTCACCCGATACTCCACGGTACACCTATCTGATGAAAATTTCCGCAGCTATTATTGTAACGGTCAACATCTGGTGGACACGATTGCTGACAAATTCACTGCCTTCTTTGGCAAAAGCTTTGAACAAAACCAAACAAAGTCTTACCATCGAGTACCATAAAGTGACTCGACGCGTACTGATGAAATTTTCGGATGCCAAAACGTTGTCCATTACATTTTGTCTTGAACTGTTTGACATTTTGGGCGGAGACCTCAACATGGCCAAGAATCCACTCTTTATGCCACCCATCCCTGTTGAAATGAACCAAGGACTAAATTTGATCTTTGCGTACTCTGATGTGGCGGAGTACAATGTGGTGGGACACACATATACACCGTTATTGCGTGTCATTCCTTTCAAAGCGGATCCTACCACGACCAATCACGAGGAAGGTGGAAACACCTATCACGTTCACCGAGAATTTGTACATCCTCACTATTCACCCGTCAGTAAGTCGTATTTCGACAGTGTCAACATTGGTATAAATAGAGATGTGTGACAAAATATTCCATTCACCAAACAGAAAGTCGCAGTGAAACTCCGTTTTCGAAAATGATTCTCTAACGACTTGTAAGTCATGTATCCAGTATACAGAGGAGTCACTAGACAGCAAGGATATGGTTTAGGAGATATGCTGAAATCGGCGTTTTGTTTGGTGGCCCCCTTTTTGAAACGGATGGTGACACGAGGATTGCACGCCTTGAAAGATACCGCTTTGACGCAATGAAAAGAATTTCTCCAAAATGTCATCATCGACAAATAAAACCCCAAAGAAGCCTTCTTGAGAGCAGGCGAAAATGAATTGCTTCAGATTGGAAAAGACACTGCGGGCCGAAGAGAAAATCCTATAAAGGCCCTGGACGTTGCCCGGTCAGGTATACCTGCTTCCCTGACACCACAGCAAGGACAAGGTAGAAAGAAATAACAAAGACACCCCATCAGAGTTCTTCACACACCCAGAGCTAGAAAGACCAAGAAAAGTAGAAACGTCAGAGAATTAGACGTTTTTGATTATTAAACAGAAAAATGATGCACCGAGAGTCCTGTGCATGTTCCAAGTCGGAAATGGATCCTTTTGCCATGCCACCCACTGTGATGATCATGAAAAAACCTAAATGGGTAAAATTTCATCCCATCTATTCTTTGACAACTTTAGATCCCATCGAATTTGAAAATCAAATGACAGCCCGAAGATTACATCGATCTGAATATCAGTTACTTGTTACTCAAAGTCATAGTTCTCGATCTGACTGGAAAATCTATAGACGGTAACGAGGAAGTAGCTCCCGTCAACAATTTCATGCATTCCTGGTTCAGTGAAATGGATTTGTACTTGAATAACAAACTGGTCAGTAGCAGCATGGATACTTACCCATACCGAGCGTACCTCGAAAATCTCTTGACGTGCGGCAAAGAAGCCAAGAACACCCATCTGGATGCTTGCGTGGTATTGAAACTTGACACAGTAGGCAAATTCAAAGACACCGATTTGATTACAGATAAAGAACCAAACCACAATGTGGGATTCGACGACCGGCGAAACAAAATCAAGGACGGGCAGAGCTTAGAACTGATTGATCGTTTCCATTTGGACATCTGGTAACATGAGAAGTATTTGCTGAACAGAGTGGATGTTCGCCTAAGACTGAACCGAAGCAGTACCGCTTTCCATTTGATGGCTGATGCTGCCAATTACAAAACAGTCAACAAAGAAGCCAGACTCTACGTGCGACGCGCGGAATTGTTACCTAAAGTGGGAATCTACCTCAGTCACATTTTGAGCAAAACAACTGCCAAGTATCCGATACGAAGAGTGGAAGTGAAAACTTTCACCATTGCCGCTGGACTCCGATCTAAGATCGAAGATCAGCTGTTCCAAGGACAGTTACCCAAAAGTTTAACCATTGGCATCGTTAGCAATGCAGCCCTCAACAGGGCCACCAGTCAAAATCCTTTCGAGTTTGAGCATTGCGACGTGTCCAAGATTGAAGACAGTCGCGATATCAAGACCTTTTGTACCAGACCCTTCGAACCTGACTTTGACAAGAATAATTACTTGAGATCGTACGTGTTGTGTGCGAAGCTACCGTACAGCTAGGGACCAACAGTAGTAACGGCATTTCGTACGACGATTATGCAGGAGGTTACGCTTTCTGCGCTTTTGATTTCACTCCAGACCAATACAACAACGAGGGACATTTTCACCCTATAAAATCTGATCATCTGGGTGTGGAACTTCAGTTTGCTACAGCCCTACCCGAGATGGTGAACGTCATCTTGTATGCCTAATTCGACAATACGATAGAAATCAAAAGTTTGAGAGAAGTCATTCTAGACTATCAGAAGCTGGGGAAGACTCCTATCCCTCTTGGAATGGTGGAGGATCTTTGGAAATGGAATGGGAGGATATCTTGGAAGCAGAACCTAAATACAAAGACGAAGAGGTGATGGGAGTGTCCATATGGCCAGAACAAGAACAACATTTAGTGTCCTGTTTTGCCAAACACCTGGCAGAAACAATTACAGGGTTGACCAAGAAAGATTGCTATGGATGTCAAAACGATCATCCTAGTCAAATTCAACACGATAAATGTATGATGGTGAGTCAAGAAGAAAATTTGGACGAGTATCTGGATGACGCTTGCGGATTCATCTCGGTAGAAGCAGTGTTGCGTCAGTGGTATAAAGACTTCCGTGATCATTTCTCCCCTCCGTCGACTGCTCTGGTCATCTGTTGCATCGAATCTCTCTTGGCCCAGAGTACGGAGACGAATGGAAGAGACGATTACTTGACAGAATTTCAAACAAAAAGTCAGGATTGAATTGATGGCTTATCATTACCTGTGAAAGAAGAAAAAACAAAACAAAATATATACCTGGGAATTTTATTACCTTTTGAAAAACAGTTCGTACACCACTTATTGAAATGCTGTCGTGTGCGTTAAAGATGAACTTTCTCATCGCAAACCTAAAGACCATCAGGCTTATGTCATCAATATAGACGACAGTCATCTCCCAGGAATCCACTGGGTAGCCGTCTAATTTCCCCACGATACCTGTGTGGAGTATTTTGATTCGTATGGATTACCGCCTTTGGAAGACGACATCATCGACTTTATGAGAAGAAATGCCCAGACGACACGATTCAATAATATGAAATTACAAGGCACAGATTCCATGGTGTGTGGGCAATATTGTGTGTATTTTCTTCATCAACGCAGTCTTGGATATCCCTTAGAACATTTAGTGACTTATTTTGATCTTGACTCTTCTAGAAACGATGAAAAAGTAGTTAGATGGTTTTGTGACCATTTTGGATATCTCTTGTCTTTAGCTTGCAAACGTAGTGTGTACATCAATGGCCAAAAAACCTCCATCAGTGGAAGTCTAACTTGACTTCACAACGATGTCAACTTTGTCAAAAATGTGTTGTATGAAAAAAAATGTTTTGTTGTTATTTATTTGTTGGTTGTTTGTTGGTTGAATAAAAATGTTATTAAAAATTATTGTAGGTTTGTTTTCAAAGTTTTTGTATCACTATATATACTCTTTACTCCTCTCTATCCCTCACCATGAGATGAGCAATAGCGTTCCTACTAAAAGCCGTAGAGATGTTTCCTATCGCGTGTGCGCTTGAGCCATATAAAGCGAGGCGGTCTCCAAGCGAACGACACTCTTGCTCATATGGGAGAAAGAATCTACAAATGGTGCCCGACCTGGGAGGTGCCAGCATTTAAAAGGTGAATTTGGAGTTAGAAAAAAACAGCCCTTCTCAGGGCTAACTAGGTCTCAAGAAAAGAGAGTCTGATCACGTTGCCAATCATATAATTATGTGTGTGTATGTGTATGTGTGCTCGCGTACGTTTGCATGTGTATGTGTATGTGTGCGCGCGTACGTTTGTGTGTGTATGTGTGTATTTCCCTTACCAAACCCCTTGTCCATACACTTATTAGTGTTTGTTTTGTGTGACTGTGGAGTAGTGTGACTATAAACACTAACTCCTTTGCTGATGTGATTGTAGGTAATGGTGTGTTTTGTAAATAAAAAAAACTTTCCTTCTCCACTAAGTATTGATAGAAAGTACAGTGGTGTTGTTAGTATTAGTGTGTTGTTTTGTATAAAAATTTATTTTTGGTTTGGATTCTTTGGTATGTGCTATGGGTAGTTGGTGTGAGGGGCTGTTTCCCTTCACGTCCGTATTTGATGTATATAATATGTAGCGTTCGTCAATTGCTCCATGGATTAAAAATAACAACATTAACAAATCAGTAATAATAAGCGACTCACTGAGTGTCATTACACCCATACAATCAAACAACACTAAATCAAGAGAAAATTTTCTTAATATAACGTACCTTCTACTTAAAGAACTTAACGCTAAAAAACAGATAGTAGATTTCAAGTGGATACCATCCTGCAAAGGAATCTTAGGTAATGAACGTGCTGATAAGATCGCTAAACAAAAATTAGGAGACCCAAATCTGCCTCCTTAAATATAGTCTACCTGAAATCTAAAGTATTATTAAAAACAAATATCAACAACAGCAGCAGGTAGGGCGAACAGACCAATTTTTCCACAACTCCGCTAGCAAAATTAACGATTCATGATTTTGGCTGAAACATATGATAGCGATAATAAACCATTTTTAAAAAAATCACGGATGGATTTCCTATGTCTGCTGCATAATGAAATCCACGTTGATAATATTGGTTTCGTCGCTGTAGTGTTGTTTCAGGATACTCATGCACGTGTTTTGCTTGTGGGTCACTTATTGTGGTCACGCCCTCCCTGCTGCTGTAATTAAATAATTATTATACCAATAATGAATCTTGGAAATGAAGCATATACAACAAGATTAGCTCGTAAACGATTAGAGGCAATTGAAAATATCTTCCTGTTCGCGATGCTGTCAAACAACAACTACAACAGCGACAAGATTCCCTGGTGGATTACGCAGAAGAAACAAAAAAGCTATTTAAACCTATTACAGAAACAACAGCGGATATTGTTCTAACACTAAAAGAAACAGGTGAATTAACTCGGAAAGTAGCTGAGTGAACAAAACAAACGAAAACAATTTTACGAGAACTTCCCGGCGAAATAACTGCTGCTCAACAAACCCAAAAAATTACCACAATTCGTACTATACTAATACAGATATTTGATACGGAAACTGATGAAGTACAACCTGAACAACAAAAATATGATGTGCTTTCTAAATTTAGTAATAATACCATTAAATGTATTGAAAAAACTGAAGATATAGATCAATTATCGGCACTAGCCGTAGCAGGTTATTATGAACCAAATAAATTTTTAAAACCAGAATATGCTAAAAAAACCCGCAAGTCGTGAAACATGGCTCAAATGGATATTTCGTATACGTAGCAATATTAATCGGATTAAAAATAACGATCCAACATGGATAGCATTTATAGACAGAGTATATTTCTATAATGATCGGATACACCAACAAAACAAGAACAACAATTACAAAAACCAAAATAATCATCAAAACCTGCAATTAATTTTATGGATAAATTTACTCCTGAGGGTATTGCTGCTGTTAGAGATCCAAATCAAACAATAGAAATTGCTAGATCTGAATTTAATCACAGGATAAATATTTAAAACCTGATGTTAAGAATATACGAGGACGTATTGACTGGATTTCAAATATATATCGTGTTGCAAAAAATATTAAACACATTAAATCCGCTGATGAACATTTTGCTAAATTTAAACAAGTAGAACAAGAAATGATCGAAGGAGAAATTCTAAATCTAAGACAATTAATAAATAAAGAAGAAGAATCATCACAAGGAAAAGAAAAAGAAGAAGAACTGCGTCAACTTAGAGAACAAATATCTAAAGAAGGAGAAGGAACACTAAGGCAACTTCAAGGAGGAACACAACAAATAGAACGAAAACGGCAACGAAAAATACAACAACTACAACAACGAGAAGAAGAACGAATAAGAAGAACAAAAGAACTTCGGGAACAACTATTAACACAAAAGATCAAAGAAGAACAAGAACAGCTTGAAAAACAGGATCAAATAATAGAGAGAATAGAAAAATTTGAAAGTACATTGGACGACTTAAATCAATCAGAGGATAGTCTACGAAATATCGAAGAAATGCTACAGAAAAAACTTCGTGCTGCAAAGGGAGAGGGAAAAAAAATGAAAAGAAGAAATAGAATGGACAAGGGATAAAATTAAAAGAGTACAAGAAGACATAAAAATAATAATAAGAGGAAAAAAAAGGGCGAGACAGGGAACTAACAAGATTAACATCAAAGCGGAGGTCGTCACTACAACGACCTAAACCAGAAACAAGTGAATATGATCCTAATTTATCTGAAGATAAAAATATCCCAACTGGAAGTGGTTTTGGTACTACAGGAGGTGATCTTATTACTTGTCCAAACAGTGTTCTTGCAGACGTGGACAGACTAGAGTTTCTCGTAGGAGGAAAACGAGCTGGTAATAATTCCCCAGAAATCATTAATGATATAACATCAATTTGTCAGAGATTATTTACAGGCGGTATTACGGACGTTAAGATTTATCGATCCCTCATTGATGAAATTATCGACAATTACCGCAGTGATTAATTAGATATAGTAACTATAATAAGATGATCATACTGTTATGTGTAGGCTCGTACAAAAGCAACAAAAGAAAAGAGTGAAGCCAACAAGATTTGTAAATTTAACAAAAATGATTTATTTCCCTAGAAAACAATGTAAAAGATGGAAATAGGCTTACGGTTTGTGAATATAATCCAAAATTTAATCCTAGAATTGAAAAATATAAGTCCTATCACTAAACAGTTCTAATTGAATCCAGGTTCGAATCTCGATGAAATTCCAATATGGAAGGCGATGGCGTCAGATGAGGTCGTTGTACTAATGGCAACAATTCCTCGTTGAAACACAGTTTATAATGTTTCCGTTTAGAATTCCAGAATAAATTTCCACTAAACGTCTTTGTCCCAGAATTTTCATAAAGATAAACACTTGTTTTGTTTTCTAGACAATATGAATTATTAAATCCAAAGAAACAGATGAACTTCAAAACAATCTGACATCAACAATTGAAACACCTTGTACCCTCAAGGTGTAAAGATACAACTCTGACTAGATCTAGTAGAAAATGGCTGTTTTATGCCTCAAGTTTAGATCACATAGTGGCTCACGTGATGGGCAATGTGATTTCTAATTTGAACAGCGCAATTAAAAAAAAATGCCATTATGACGTAGCTAGATTAGCCCTATCTAAGAATCAAATTCTAACACTGGAAATAAATTAAAAAAGAAAGGCTGTTTACAATTCAGCTAACACGTGGGCCGAAAATGACCTTGGTAATAGCCAATCGTTTTATCTTGATGTTTACAAGATCTATGAGCGAAAAATAGTGCTGAAGTAACGTTATAATCTAATCGGGTCAAGCCAATTTTGCGAAAAGAGACTCAAATCCAATGAAAATTATCATTACAACAAAATGTAATGAAACAAAATTAAAACAAAAAAAAGAATTTTAAAACCGACACACAAGCAATTTAATTACATATAGGGAACAATACATAATAATCAACGTGGATCGATCATAGACAGAGTAATAAATTCACGATTACCAGCTTATAAAATGATTTACGATGATGGACTTGGTGATGTTGTTCAAGGTCTATTTACGAGGATAGCCCCAAAGGCAATACCGATTGTAAAGCAATTGTTGATGAAAGCTATTGATATTGTACATGATAAAGGTATTAGTGCTATTTGTGATGTTGCCAGTAAAGCGTTTTTGACGATCAAAGATAGACTAGCAAGATTGATACGACGAAAACCTCAGCCGGTAGAATTCCCAAGTACTGCGGCGATGCCTGCAAGTGTTAGTAAGGTAATAAAGCAGGCTGCAAATAAAAAACTCGCAGATTTAGCTGCCAGCACCAACAGTACTGACGAAGAAACAATATAACTGCGAGTCTGATAGCAGGAAGTGGTTTTCGTGTTAGACAATAATAAATATAATAAATATGTTCAAACGTATATCTGATCCAGCATTTGACATGAATGCACCAGTACTCGAAGATGAATATGTGCGCGATTATTAGTATTATTCGTATGACGCATGTGAGCCAAATCAGCGTGGGCGAATTCAACTGCAAGTTCAGGATACAAGCAAATATTTCTTACCCGCTGAAGCATTTATTGAAGTAGAAGGTGAAATTCTAAAAACAGAAAATACTGCCTATGGAGCTGATGTCAAGGTTGGTTTTGTTAATAGCGGTATTATGGTGTTATTCAACAGTGCCGCATACATTACTGACGGAGCGAATATTGAAATATGTCATAACGACGTCGACGTTACCACGACGATATTAAGTTTAGCAAGATACAGCGACGATTATTCAAGATCAGCTGGTCCGTCGATGATGTTTGTCAAAGATACTTCTGGTCATCCTGAAAATATACAGTATAATATAAGACGACCAAGAGACTTCGCTAATGCTGGTGATGCCGATGTATGGCCCGTGGTTCACGGCGATAATCAAATTTAAAACTTTGGATTCAAAACGCGTAAATCGATGTTGGTAGGTGATCGTGAAAGATTTTCATGCGCGATTCCACTGTCACATATTTTTGGATTTTGCAGAAATGTCAGAAAAGTATTTTTGGGGGCTAAACATACAGTTGTACTCGTACAAAAGGCTACCGACGATGATGCAATATGGCACGTTGAAGAAATTAATCCAGCAACAACCGCAGCACTTCATGCTAAAATAATACTAACAAAACTTTCGCTGTGGATACCAGTAATGACTCCAACAGTACCTGAAGAACAACGGTTACTCTCTTTCATGAATCAAGACGGTAAATCGATATTGTCAAGATTGACTATGACCACAGATGCTATTCAAAGCAATGTCGATGGTTTATTCACATGACATATAGCATCACAACAAGGTGTTTCTGCACCACGACATGTATTTATTGATTTTCAAGATACTGCACGAATAAACGACCAAACACGCAATATAATGATATTTGACAAACTTGGGGTTAGTGAAGTTTCTTTGAGAATAAATGGGCATCAAGAACCATCTGAAGAAATATTACTGAATTTTGATAACAATCATGCTATACGTGTGTATCATCGTTTGATGACATTTATGGGGCGTGATTAAAATGTTGACACAGGATTACAAATATCACAGCTAGATCTTATAACGCTCTATCCAATTTATTATTTCTCACTGGAATATTTGGATTCATTTAGACAATCTGTCGTTGATATACACTTTCGAGCTCGTGTAACCAAAGGAGTAATTGCCAATTACAGAGCAATCGCTGTTATACTCAGCAACAAAACAATGTTACTCGAATGTGTTGGTGGACGAATGAAAGTCATTGACGACCCAGTTAAAAACATGTAATGATATCCTGATTTAAATAAAAATATAAAATTATAAATGTCATATCATCATGTTAATGTTAGTCTGACTTATGGTCAGATTAAAAAGCTACAGTCGGCATCAAAAAATAAATGTGGAGTAAAAATTTCATTAAAGCAAGAACAGATTGAAAATGGTTCAAATAAACTATCACTGTCTGAAGCTCAATTTAGACATGTTAATAAAGCCAAACAATCAAAGACTGGCGTATGATTTAATCTTTCTGCGGGTGCCGTCAGTGAAACAGTTAAAACAGGTGGTATATTTCCACTTTTCGCAGCGATGATAATTTTGCGTGTACTTGTGTTGCCGCCGATAACAATATTTGATATTCATGTAATTTATCAGCCGCACACGTTAATTTTTTTTTTTTTTTTTTGCAATTATATTAAGAATACCAGCAACCGTCGTTGACGTGGAAACGATTATTGTTACTCTGCTAGTAACGTCATTGGTACCGCAGATAATAATACATCAATTCCAGCAAATACCGCAGATCCAGAATAAGCAATTATATCAGTAACAACGACACGTCTGCGATATTTGTTTAGTTGTATAATCGTCAATATAATTTTTTAATTGAGTTTGTAGCGAACACAAGTGTTCGTATCTGTGTTTGCTTGCTGACATTTATATTTGTTGTTAAGTAATTAATTGAGGTGTTTCAGCGACGAATTCCAGACACCACCAGTAGGACGCTGCGGTTATTTTTTTTTTTTTATCAGATGGTTCCAGTATAAATATTTCTTCTGCATCTTTATTTAATACCACAGATACGGTTCCAGAAAAATTATCTGTTGAATGACGCCATGGATACGTGGTAAATATCATAAATGAGGCAGAGCTGAATACGCAAAACTTGTACACGCCAGTAACTGTTGCGGTATATTTGATTGAGTTGTTTTGCTGTGTCCATGATAATGATCCCGATGCTATCAGGTATATGATATTATTAATCTGCATGTGAGGAATTTTAACAAAATTAGTTTTTTCAAACGATGCTAGGAATTCCACTAATTATGCCGTCGAGTTTTGTGTTAATATCAGAAAGTTTTAAGATTTTCTTTTAGTTAAGCAATCATTTATAAAAATTCGGAGATATCGAAAAAAGAACCGTGGATATATTTTAACGCAAATAATAAAATTGCTATAGGAAATAAAATATTTCCCGACATATCGGATTATTTGCTTTATTCCCCCGGACCAGTTCTAGAAAAGAAATTAAATATAGATTTCATTAAATCATTCAGAAATGTAATTGAATCTGAATATATCTTAACACTCGCTAATGTAACAAATCTGTTTACGAGTATGACAGAATATTATGACAAAGATATAAAACAGCAAATCGTTGAAAATATTAATCATCTAACGCATGTTCTCTTGGACCTTAAATACGTCAACGAGGTTATATTTGCAAATATAAAATTCTACCATGAATTGGAAATATTGTTTGAAAAACAATATAGAAAATCAATCCGTGAACAGAGTGATAACGTCCTTTTCCCTGAACTTAAATTCGATACAGGAAAATCAATCGGCCAAATAGTTAATGAATATTTTCCAAGGGTTCTCGAATCATGGAAAAGATTAAATCCGCCGCCAGGTATTGTCAGACACAACAACGATTCATACGGTGGAGGTCATATCTCACCTGGTATTGTTGATATCACATCAACGATCGCGGTCAATCTTGTTTGTGACGTTATGGATGGCAGCTATCAAGTAGATCTCGAAAAATCTAACCGAGCTCAACAAGGATATATCTTATATTCGTTTACGCCTCAATTCCCAGCAGGATATTTAATCGTATCACAACCAATTAACGTTGTTTATTTGGGATGCCACACTCCGCTATTATCAAGAATAAATTTTAAACTTACTGATCAAGATGGACATTTACTTGATACTCGCTGTTGGATACGATCTGAAGAATTTATATGTCCGCAGTTGACCCCGATAGAAATGTTATTTCATCATTCTGATGCCTCTATCTATCACTATATAATTCAAAAAACTAAACGATATTTCTGATCTAATATACGTTTAAAATTATTCTTTCTGTGCATGGCTACTATTCTGGTATAATCGTTCACGATGTAATCAGGATTAAGATAAAAATTATTTTTTCGCTCCTGCACTGGTGTATTAACATCCTGTAGTATCAGTACTTTCAAATCTTGCAATTGTCTTAATTTCTTCGATGATTTGTATAATTAGTTTTTGATCCATATATGTAAATGTATTTATTTAAATGAAAATTTTTCTTGAAAGTTAATTAAAGAAACAAAATTTTATATAATGAATCAAACACCGTTGTATTGTTATATTAGAAAACTTAACAGATATAAAAGAAACTCGTTGATGATTTTAAACGTCGGAGACGTGATTACGTAGCATTTATCAAGAAAGATATAAATCCTTATTTTAATCACGAAGATGAAGAGATAATTTATGATTTGCCTGACGAATATAATTATTTCAGCAATAATAAATTTTCCTGCGATGACGAATCAAGAAATATCATGGAATTATATGCAAAACGCGAAGATCAAACTTATGAACTAGAACATCGTTTACAGCGTCTTGGTTATATAGAAGACGAACCAACGATAGGAACCATCGAGGAAAATCGTGAAATATTAAAACAAAGAGATATCATCGAAAGGAAAATAGAAAATATCACAGAGTTTCTTAATTCGCTTGAAGATCAAACGTTCGTACAGCAGAATAAATTTGTACGTGACGTGGCGAGAAAAAAATATCTAATACTGAACAGCAATGTAACGAATATGTGAAGACAGCAATGAATATCATCGATGGGGTTCGTTCTATCATTGATGAAGAATACGGTGAATATTTTTGTTTTAATGATTACAAAAAACAAATTTTACTTTTTCGTTGTACTTTTTCGAATACGCAGATTTATACACACCATCCACAACTTTCTTTACTGAAGGCATGCAAGCATCAAAATATTTAGCGTCTGCATTCATCGATGGAAATATTTTTTCTTCATCGTTCTTATTCACAGATTTAACTGCACGTTTTCCAAATGTTTTTACACTTTCCAGTAAGACCACGTGCAGAATTCTGGCTTGGTGTAATAGCCTGTAAATTATTTAACGAGTTAACTTGGCGATCTGAATTAATGTGATCGATCACAAGTCCATTTTTGATCGTACCATTAAAACACTCTTATACAAATCTATGACAACAATATATTTTCTCCAACTCTAAATATGAGATGACCAGCGTTATTAACACAACTAACTGTTTTTTTTAGCCGACAGTTTCTAATCGTACTATCTCGCGATGCCTCGTAGTTCTTCATGATTGGATGAGCTACAAACTCTTTCTCCATTTATATACTAAATTATTTGTTTAAATCGTTATTCTTGGAAAATCTGGCTACGTAATCTTCAGCGTTCTTTATTACTTGTGGTTGAGTTGAATATTCAGATGTGTTGCAATTTTTATTTTCGTAATATCGTTTTAATCCACAACATTTTTCAGCCACATTTCACACACAAATATGTTTTTCCTCGTACACCAGCACCGCATTGTATACATGGACTCTGACCTGGATTACTACGTCTAACACTCTGCATGTGATATCCACAAAATTCATTTACGCAGTTTTCATTACAGGGAGTTACAAAACCTATCATGAGCCATTTGCATTTATTTTTTGTTTGATTCATATGTTTATATGCCAAATATTTTTAATTGAATGTAAAATTTGTCTTAATTATAATATGGATTTTAAAGAATTATCCGCAACTGAACCATAAAAATCCAGATTTGATCTAGATAGACTTGGACGATTCGGTTTTTCGATGCAAGATCTTGCTTTGACAAACAAAGATGTAATTGATCGTATCCGTGAAGCAAAAAAGGAATTTCGTGATGATGATGCATCTCATACGTGGTCAACATTTATCGTAGGTACAATCAATAACAGAATGAACGATAAACGAGCTTCAGAAATTATTAAATATCTTGATGATAGGAGATATTTAATTGTGACAAAATTTATTGTAAAAAATTATAATGGTGATTGGATTATTCGAGATAAACGTGAACCCATACTAAAAGCAATGCTTACTGTCACGATAAACAGAAAATCCAGACCAGGAACATTGACCGGTATTGATAAACCGTATTACGAGCGGGAGTATCCTATAACTGGTGTTGTTTATGCGTTATATCCGTTAAATGATAAACCCAGCGTTGATGATCTTGCACCGATGAAAGAATAAAAAATAAATTGTGTAGCTGAGCGAGTTATGGAGCATTTTACAAATGCAATGCGTGGAAAAAAAATTGACAGATTGACGACGTGATAAAATAAATACGTGTGCAGTAACAGTCAAGGACACCGGAGCGTCATCAACGACGTTGCCAAATACGATAAAATATTAAAATTTCCAATGATAGTAAAAACACTAAACGGAGATATTTTGTATGAATCAAACTATAAATCAAGAGGAGCACCGAAATAATTATCGATCATTACGCACACGCGTGGACTCCAGCAGTAACAATATTTCCGAGAGAGAGATCAATAAAATTATACAGCGATTATATATTTGATGTCATTAAAAATATTAGTAAGAGTGATCCTGTGTCTGTGTGGTTGTTTCAAAGTTCAGAATCATCGTATTATGATTAATTTGTAAAACTAAACGGGGAAATTTATTGAGATGAATCTCTATATGATGAGATGAAAAATCTTGCGCTGAAATACGCAGATAAAAATACTGATCAATTACTGAGTAACTGTTTCACTGTTCCATCAGTTGCTGCTCACATTGCTCAGAAGAAGAATTCATGGTCACCTAGAAGATCAGAATTTCTCGTTGATGTTCAACGCAGCTGTGTCGATTACGGACACGGCGGTTTATGGAACACCAAGTACAATCACAAGGATGTTATTTCTGTTGATATGGCTGCGTGTTACCCAGGAAGTTTTCTTGGATACGGCGAGTGTTCTAAGTATTTTGAACCATTTGGGCACCAGACACACGAGATGACCACAGTTGCAATAAATGGACCTTTACCAGATTTTGATTTAACCGGATTTTCATACGTTGAATCATTTAATTTTACGCAAAATCTTCATCCGATCAATTTTGTATGATTTGGAAGACATTTTCCAGAATAACATTGGGCAGCGATAGTATTATTACGATATATGCTTGATGCGGCAATATTAACGTCGCTGACGGTGGGTGAAGCAATTTTATCATACAGAGATCAAAAACAAGTTTGGTTACCACAACCATCGACCACGCACGAAAATCCAGATGCAATTTATTACGAAAATAAAGTTGCAAAAGATCTCGGCAGAAAAATAATTGGTAAATTTACTCAAGGTGGTTCATATGATCATAAAAGACACAATACAAGATTAATCATGGACGTTGCAGAGTTAGATTTTATAATTGCTGATACAACAAACAAAGGAACGTTTATAAGTAAAAATGTTGTTTGTCTGTCGAATGGAACTAAATTAGGTACAATCGTAAGTAATATTGATGGCGAATCACCACAATTCCCACAATTCGCTCATTTAAGATCTTCTATGTTAGATTACGTTTCAATAAATTTATTATCAATGATGAACAGATTTCCCAATATCGCAGTAAGAGTTGCCACGGATTCATTCTACGTGGACAGAAAATATTTTGATTTGTTAAAACCGTTACTAAGCATTTATGAATCCTGGGGTTCATGGAGAATAAAACATGAAGATATACTTGGTTATTCTGAATCCGCGGTTGTTGAAATCATGGAAATATATTACGGCAACAATAGTCGTTGTGAATCATTAGCACCATCTGTGTACGATCCTGTATCTAGATATAAAACCGTGTACGTGAATGGATGCGGCGATTCTGGTAAAACAACTCGTGTGATTAAATTATTTAGTAGTTGTTCAATGATTGTTTTAACACCAACACATAGACTCGCCAGAGAGATGAAGGAACGCGGAGTAAAATCCCAAACTTACCATGGTTTCTTCAGATGGTGTGGGGGATACCTGGACATCATCGAGGATGAGTGAAAAATATATTCCAAGAATTATTATTTGGGATGAAATTTGTACTGTGTCACTGAAAGTATTAAAAATATCTCTTGATTGGTTATTAACGAAAACTACAGCTGTGATAATGTGTGGTGATCATGGTCAACCACCGCCACTTGTTGGTCAATCTCCGCAAGAATGGTTAAAATCATCCGTGGATTATTACGAAGAAGTAACTGACGATCACAGATCGCTCGATTCAACGTTGAAAGAACTTAAAAAAAATTAATCAGACTACAACCAATGAAATTCAATGTGAAATAATGCGTGAATTTATTCCGGAGACTACCATGAACGACTTTTTAAATTCACGGAAACCGGACGATGTGATAGTAGCAAGTCGGAATGTAGTTCGTGATGCATTTCAATGGAGATTATTTATGTTACATAAAAATAAATTTTCAGATTTACCTGTACCTGTGTGTTACCGACTAACAGATACGCGACGGCAGAATATCAATGTTGAAATTCCAGGACTTTTGATGGAATCAAGAGAACCAGTAAAACAAAATCTCGTATTAAAAGATATTGTGTTAATTCCAGTAGACGCCGTTGCTGGAGCATTAAATGTGAATAAATCTCCGTGGACGTTTGGATACGCTATGACAATTAATTCATCGCAAGGATTAACTATTTCTGATAAAAATGTTTAGATCGTTGATGACTACATCGAATGGTCAAATTTAGTTTATCTTGCCGTGTCAAGAGTCAGAAAAATATCTCAGTTACGAAGATTCATCATCAATGACAGAAATACCGTCGACGTAACTGATAATAAAATTATTGGGAAAAAATAAATCATTGTAAACAACTCGATAAAAGAAATAATCGTGAATTTGACATAGATGCAGATTTTATTATGACGTTAAAACAACAGCAGAATAATAATTGCGCTAGTTGTAATTGTGAAATGTCATGGAAGTATTCAAGTAATAATTCAAGACAATTTACCATAGATAGGATTAATAATAATCTTGGTCACACACGAGAAAATGTGATGTTGACTTGTCTTGAGTATAATAGACGCCGTGGTGCTGGAAATTTACGAAAGTGAATGTATAGGTGGTAATTGTGTATCTGTAGGAATTAATTGTAATTGTTCACGTACAAATCCACGTTGAGGAGCAGTTGAAACCAGTCTGTAGATTGTAGGTTTATCCGTGGATGTGATCACACTGGAAATTTTATGTGTGGTAACACTCCAGATAGGATCAATTGCTCATTTTTGTACCACCATCAAGTTCACCAGGTTCATATAAATATCTTACAGTTTCATTACCTAATACTGGTTGTTGTAAAAAGTTGCGTCGTTGCACTGGTATATGGTTTTTTTTTTGCTATTGCATCGATAGGTTTCATGGCAATTGTACGAGTAATTTCGTTATTCAATGCAGATATTATATTTGGTAATCTTACAACCCATTAACGATTTCTCTTGTTATAAACCATTTTCTTCGTGTACTGATATCCAAATAACCGCTCAGCGAGTGTTCGATTAAATCGTTCAATGATTGCTTGATCACGATGAATTGCAGTGTGTCCTTGTCTGATGCTTCATCAGCGAAGATACTGCACCAAAAAATTCTTTACCAGGATCAACCTATAGTAATTGTGGCCACTGTAATGGTCCAGGCTGATAAATTCGTTTAAACGCAGATGCAACTTCCGTTGTTGTTTTAGTTGATAATGGTTCTGCCTCTTTATATCTACTTGCAGCATCAACGACGGTTAACGCGTACTTGTATGCGCATAATTGATTTTTGCTGATTTTAATAGTATCGTGCGGTAAAAACAAAATATCTGCTTGATGAACTTCATTAGGAACACTGACATCAAAATACGGGTACTGGATTTTTTTTTAGGTGGACTCAAATAGATTTGCCATATTGCTTGTCGTGCTAACCAATCTGCGGCAACAGAAGGTGAAACTTTTGCCGCACTAGCAAGTTTACCAATTGCTGCTTTACCTTTCCAGTATCCGCCTGAACTATAATAAATAGATTCCATATTTGATTAATTACCAGCTCCTAACATTAATTTACCCTTCATTGCAGATTTTATTTTTAAAAAAACTTATAAGTTTTTCCTTCAGAGATATATCCTTTATAAAATTTAGTGCATGAATTAATTTTGCATCTGCGAGGTGCCGCTGTTGCAAATTCGGATTTTTGAATGCGATCTCATGAACGTAACATGCTTGATCAATCGCATTTATTGGATATTCTCCAGGTTTTGGTTGATCCTGTTCGTCAAGTCAGATATCAAGTCGAGTTCCAAGACCGCAATAATTGTATCCGGGTAGATGTTTTTCTCTGAATATTTAGACATGGAGCTCCTGGTAATTTTCCCAACGAAGCGGCAATATCTCCACCTGTTTTTGCTGAAATAAATTTATACTTGCTCGTACCACATTTTACACATTTACCTGTTTGTGCGTATTTTTTTTATTTTTTGTGATTATTGTTGTTAATCCAGTGGTTGGAGTAATTAATCTGCATTTAATACAATATAAATTCATATTTTATTTATATGAATATAATTTTCTTTTCAGCTACACGAAAGCAGGAGCCAGTTAAACATCATCCAGCACTACCAAACTCTATTAGGATGTTAATAATTGGTCCATCTGGAACAGGTAAAACACAATTATTGCTTAATTTGATAATGCGAGGGTTGGCGTCGGATAAGTTGTATCTGGTAGCGCCATCCGTGGATGATCAACGATGCTACGAAGTACTTAAGGATTTTAATGAAAATACAAAATCATTATACGATAATGACACTAACGGAGCTATCGATTTTATTACAGATATTGATGAAGCACCGTCCGTGGATGATCTTGATGAGCAAATTAATAATTTAGTGGTTTACGATGATGTGATGTTGGACAAACAATCAAATCCTGCCAGAATATTTTCCAGAGGTAGACATAAAAACACCGACGTTATTTATGTTACTCAGCGTTATACACAAATTCCTAAAGTTATCAGAGGCAACTGTAACTTTTAGTTGTGTTCAACGGTGTTGATACACATACGTTACGAACATTCATTGGACGTGGTGTTCTGGAGACATGCACATAATTAAATTAAAAAATTTCTTTTCAACGGCACAAGCTACTCCACATGGATTTATCACAATAAATTTACATAAACCCCGATCAAGATATCGCATAGGGCTTGATAAAATATTTGGTTAATTACAGCAGCAGGGATGGAGTGATCACAATAAGTGACCCACAAGCAAAACACGGGCATGAGTATCCTGAAACAACACTACAGCGACGAAACCAAAATTATCAACGTGGATTTCATTATGCATAAGACATGGGAAATCCATCCGTTTTGTTGTTGTTGTTGTTTTGGTTTATTATCGCTATCATATGTTTCAGCCAAAATCATGAACCGTTAATTTTGCTAGCGGAGGTCTGGAAAATTTGGTCTGTTCGCCCTCCCTGCTGCTACAACAAATGGCAGTAACTTTGGAATGAAAATACCAAAGGACGGAAACTTTTTGCCATCCTGAGGGATGTAAACAGAACTATCAAACCACCAAAAGTAAATAGCTCTGAACAGAAAATTATTAACAGAATTACCACAGGCAAGACTAAATTAGCTGGCAATTTTGGAAAGCACATAGGACCCAAACCATCCATCATCAACTGCTTCCACTGCCAAATTCCAGAAGACCTATAGCACATACTCAGCAATTGTTCCAAATATATGATTGAAAGAACCAAATTCCAAAGTGCACAAAAAGAAATTGGATCCCCATTTACATATCCGGAATTCCTAGGAAACAAAAACCCTAACATTAATTCAACATACCAGAACATGTTAAACTTTATTAATGACTCTGGACTTAAAAACAAAATTTAAATAAATACATTAAGAGGAGAGGGAATAAAAGAGGGAAATAGGGGGAAAGTAGAGATTAATGGGGATAAAGGGTTCCACCCATGCAAATATCTTGAAAGACCATACAAAAGGGGCAGGGAAAGAAGAATCGGGGGTTATGGGAAAAGCTGGGTCCGCGGTGGGACAATAGTGCCTGTCATACGGCGGATCCCATCTCCGTCGTGATAGCGACATCTGCCCCCCAATGTCAATCAAGATTAATTTAAATTTAAACAGAGGATAACGGTAACCGCCCAATACAATAATAAGGATGAATAACACCAAGCAAATTAAAAAGAAATACTAAATTAGATAATATGACAAAAAATTAATTGAAATCCTTGTTATCACTGCCAAAACCTTGACAGACCTTATAACGGGGGGGGGGGGGAAGAATCGGGGGAAATGGGAAAAGCCGGATGTCGTCCAGGTCGGGATGTCCTTGGGTTGAACCCTATTTTACTAGTGAAAGCGACAACTGCTTCCTAATGTCAGTCTAGGATAATAAAAATTAATCTATAAGCTAGACATTGTACATAGAGGGTAGTGTAAATATATACAGTAAATTATCAGTAAGACAAATAATCAAAACAGCAGTAAATAACCAAAGACAAACAGCACCAAGCAAATTAATAAGAAATAGTAAATTAGATAATATGACAAAAATGAATGAATAAATAAATAAATAAATAAATAAATAAATAAATAAATAAATAAAATCCTTGTTATCACAACCACTCACAGACATGTCTGCCTACGATCATATAAATCCTTAACCAAAACACACACCCCACCTTTTTTCTCCCCCAAAAATTGCTTTCTTTTCTTTCTATTATTGCTTCTATATATTAAATGTCAACAAACCAACTAACTAGCAACCTTCCCTCTATCAACTTTCTTCGACCGAGATGACAGCTATATCAATAAGCAAATATGAGATTACCAGCATTAATAAGTGCAATTAAGGCCGTAAAATTAACATTATAAGGTGGTCAAAACACCCAAGACCATCAGGCCCGCCGCACAAGATGGCAAAATAAATATACAACTTAGGCAAAATGACCCAAACTAATTGATTCACAAGATGGTGAAAACACCCAAGACCATCAGGCCCCGCCATATAGTGGCAACTAAAACTCTAAGGAATGTCATGTAATACCCCGAAACAAAAGCATATAAGGTGGTCTAAGCCCAGGACCATTAGGGCCAGCCACACAAGGTGGCAAACCTTAATCTAGTAACTGACTAAAAAAACAAATATTATTTAGCTGTCATCAAAGGTATCTCCACCTGATTAACAAAAATAAAAACAGCACATGTTGTTCAAAATAATGCAAAATGACAAACAAATTTTTAGGCCACGATACCGGAATTACTGAGTACTTTCCTGTGGACCGGCACCAACCGACCCACCCTCCTGCCTTGCCACAAACAGACATCACAAATTAACAGCGTTCAATGCACGCATAAAATTCGGGGGAGAGTGGCTCCAATTCTGCTCCCCATGAGTAATTATACATAAAAACGTGGAGAGTGTAGCTCCAATTCCGCTCTCCACAAGAAATTTAATAGCGAGCATGGGATGCGGGCTCAATTAACGAAATGATTGGCATGCGTGTTACTAATCCCGCCAATTCTATGTCCCGTGGAGCATGAAAAATGAAAAGAAAACGGACAAAATTAACAGCACACCTTACGTGCATAAACGCGTGCGGGATGTGGCTCTTCTTCCTTCCCCCACAATCAATTAAGCAGCCTGCTGTGCAGGAACAAACTCGTCGCACATGCCCATTGGGCGCCCGCGACGTTAATTCATTCAATCAATCAATCAATTGCGCCATTCAACATTGAATAAAAAAAAAATGGCAAGTAATCACGTAAACAAAATGCAGAAGTTACAAGAAGTGGTGGACGATATAGGGATGGTGGAGGAAATGTTGGTCAGGTTGGAAGATGGATGTTATAGTCCTAACCGACTAAAAACGGAGATCAATAATTTAAGAAAGGCAAAAGAAAGACTTAGAGAGCTTATAAAAGAGGAAAAGGAGGAGGAGGACAAAGAGGGAAAGGAACAAATGAGAGCCTACAATGCTAAGCTTGAAAAAGAAGAGGAGAATGAGAAAAGGAAACAAGAGGAGAAGAAGGAGGAGTAGGAGAAAGAGAATGGGAAGAAGAAGAAGACAAATAATGTAAAGAAGAAGATGAGAAGGTGGTGGAGAAGAAGAAGGGAGGAGAGAAATTAGAAAAAGTTAAACGGCCCTTTTCAGGGCCACTCCATTGCCTCGAAAAGATGCCTATTCTCTCTTACATAAATCTATGTCTGTATCTCTAACCCTGTCTCTAACAACGTCTCTATGTCTATGTCTCTATTTGTTCTTAGAGTAGCGCGTATTTAGGTCAACCCCTTGCCACACTGTTCCGCCCGATTGAGGTCAGCCACTTGCAACATTATTGCCAGTGTCCAGAACCTTAACGTCACCCCTGTTCAATTCCTATTGTCCGTATACAGGCCCAATACATTTCCTATGTTCTATTTCCCTTGTCCGTATACAGGCCAAACCTTTTGTTCGTATATTCCTTGTCCGTATAAATCTTGTCCTGGGGTCTTGTAATGTTAATTCCCATTGTCCGTATATGGCCCCCATACACTACTCAGAAGAAAACAGGTTGCATATCACAAACTAATTTACAGTAATTTAAACACTTAATAAGTTGTACACTTCTGTATGGAGGTGAACAGTGAGAAAACACTAATCAACATTTCTGTGAACATTCAGCTGTTCCATTGCTGTTTAAAATTTATAATAGAAAAAAAAAAAAAAAAAAAAAATACGGAGGAGAAGCTTCAGAGGTGCTAGATTTAGTATGGTTGACAACATATACTGAACAGGTTGCCCTGATTTGTATCTAGTCAATCATAAAGAGAAGAAGAAAAAAAAAATTGAAGAAAATATTCGTATTAGTATTTTTATAAAATAAAGAAACACGTGTTTCTGAGATAATCTTTATTTCTGTGCCAAACATTGGGATGATATCTACAGAAGAAAAATAAAATCTTGATCCATGCTACGTATATGCAAAGTGCACTGAATTTACAACCAATTCTATGTAGGTTAAGTTGAAAAATGGTGCACCCCTAAGTAGGCTGCAAAACAGCGGTGACTACTCGATTAGCCGAAGTGGTCTCAAACTTAAATTCACAAGAAAGTAAATACCTAAATTAAGTTTATTCTCAGTAATTAAATTCCTACAGCGTATACATCGACTTGTGATATGATTTTTTTTATGACATTTTCATAATCTCTGCACGACATCGCTTACTGCATTCAACTTTACAATTCTATGGATAGAATGTTCACACCACAATACTGTACAGTTTTAAGAGTTTGAATTTCCTGTCATTTTCGATGTGTTTACTTGTTTGAAATTCTTTTCTCACACTTTTTTAATCCATTTAAATCTTTGTTTTTTATCCTTACCTTAACCAACAGTATTTTCTAACTGGAACGAAGTGAACCTCTGAAAAGTCCAGAAACAATATTTTTTCGTTTCTGGAAACCAAACATACTCTCCTTTGAATAGTTACTGGTGTCATACAACTTGATGTTTTGTTGTCATGTCTTTGTAAAACATTTCTGTCGTAACATCAATAAGTGCATAACCAATAGCATTCACAATAACAAACAATCTCTTTCTACTAGTATTTTTGTTTTTCAACTGGATGTACTAGATTAGTTAATTACCCTTTTAAATGTTATTTTCTTTTCCTTTTTTCATAAACCCATGAACTATGAAATAATCGCGGAATTGATTATAGTTATCACCCTTGTTCAGTATGATTTTTGTTTCCATCTGCATCATGTGACTGTAATTACCGGACAAGTTACAAATCAGCTATGATATGTACACGTATTAGGATATTTCTAATTGCCATTGAATTTGTTATGTGCTGTACCTCTGTACTGTAGACAATGTACTCTTGCATTACATGTTATTATTATATGCTCATTTTTTTCTCCGTCAACTTTACATTGTCAGAATCGTGCAATTTTTTACGATATTGCACTCACGCGTTTAATTCATATTGCATTCATGCGAACAAAGGAACTACTTTGTATTGTAAACAAACAATTTGTTTCTAAATGAACTAAAGCAGATGTATCGTGGACTGCCACATACCAGCTGCTTTGACACATTCCGCGTTAACTTTTTCGATACAATGTTTCAGATTTAGGCTAGCTATAGACGCCAGACAGGGTCCTTACGAATAACATGCAAGTGACAAGGCATATACTGTCTTCTTTAGCTAGTAATAAGAATGGCAATATTATACTTACAGTTTTATATCCTGAATTTCCTCAAAATGTACTTTCCTAGTTCTGTAAATCCGAATTACATGAGCCATGTCATGGGTTCTCAAGCTTGATTACACATTTCGAAATTGTACTGTAATTTCGACTATATTCCAAGTGCAATTACATCCTCCTTACTGCACTCAAAATGAAATAAACATTAAATTCCACAGCGTCTTTTCGATAATTGGAATTGAAAAACTTCATATTTTTCCCACATTATGATCTGAAACATTCAAAGACAGAACAGAAACACACTTGCAGATGTCAACACGCATCTCCCTCGCTGATTCAGTCCGATGTATAAGATATTTCATGTAGAATTGGCACAGACGCTGCTCTAATCCGATGTACTTCATGTAGATAAATCCAATCCATAATCATGAAATTTCGTCGAATCGACAAAAATACCAAAATGTATTCATTCCAGATCAAATGGAAAAGTTGTTGTAATGCGAATTCATTCACAATATGACTCCAAATTTCAATTTTAAGTAGCCCAAAACACCATTTTCTTTCGAAACTTATGTCTAGCGCCCGACCAAGTTCAAATTTATCTGGGCGGAGTTACGTGACCATTAATAATGTTGTTGTGTAATGATGAATCTACGCTTGTGTATTTAGTTTGGAATACAGCATACATTTAGTTACTTTGTTTCTTGTACTATATTTTTGTTTATATATTTAAGCCTTGGGTACAATAAGAAAATGAGCGAATAATAATAAGGTTACTGCATTTGTATGGGAAAATATGAACTCGTTTTGTCGGATGGATATACTGCACTCCCAAGGTCGTGCAATATACCCATCCGAAAAACTCGTTCATATTTTCCCATAGTAGTAATAGGGGGCGATATAGCCTCACGTAGATCCGTAATGTTAAAAACAGGTCCCGGCACTATAGCCTCAAGATTTATAGCCTCAAGTGGCACAGGTCAGGCATTGTAGCCTCACGTAGACTTCTATGTTAAAAAAGGGTTCCGGCACTATAGCCTCAAGACTGAGTATAGAGACAATAGGAATGGAACAGGTAGGATGACGTCACGGTACTGGACACTTGCGACAATGTGGCAAGTGGCTGACCTGAATACGCGCAGCCACTCTAGGTAGGGACAAATACAAGAGAGATAGAGACATATATAACACTTCCATAGATTGACGAACATCAGTCTATCATACCCAAATTATGCAAACGACTAAAAACATTTTAGGTAATAGAATAATATTTTTGGGAGTTAAACATAAAATATACAATCGACTAAAAAATTTTAGGCAAGAAACAATAAATCTTTTCGAGGCATATGAAAGTGGCCCTGAAAAGGGCCATTGGTTTTTATGTTAACACCAGTTCGTTAACATAGAGGACATCTCACTGATCTTCTTCTCTTTCTCAAACTTTGTCTAACCTCTGGACCGTAGATGAGGACTCGCTTCAGACAACTCTGTCTCTCCACATAGCATCTTCTTTTCCAATCAATCGTATCCGTGATCCGGATGATGGTCCATGATGATTTAACATACATGGGTAAGTCCTTACGGAACAGCATCGACGATAGGAGAGTAGAGGATTCAACGTTTGTCCAGATCTTGTGACGAGAACAGGTGAAGGGAATGAAGTGAACCGAGTTTATTTATAGTGGAAAACCGGATCGAAACGGATTGAGATTGTTCAACAATCCAAACACGCGTTACAAAATTCAGTCACTTCGTGGAGTCTGTCTTCCAATCCGAAGAGAGCTACCTGTGACGTCACATTCCCTATATAGGTGCCCTAGCGTATGTGCGCAGTGAATCGATGGGAAATTGTTTTTTGAAACATGATGGAAACTAAGAAGACAATGAATTGGGGTGCACCGGCCGTGGAGACGAGAAGGGATGGCATAGCAAAGTCAACACAGGGCTACTTCCAGAAGAGGTCGATTTTAATTGGGATTGATTACATTTTCTCTCTTCGCAAGAATTTGTTCCGGTACCAGTACCTTCACCACCTTCTCCTTCTTTACCACAGGTCGAGGATTTTAAACACAGACAGAAAGAAAAATTGGAGAAATTTTTACAACAACAGAAAGAAGCAGAACAAGCTTCTCTCCTTGAACAGCAACAGCGAGAAGAAGAAGAGGCAAGAAGGAAACGACAGGAAGAAGAAGATGCAGAGAAGAAACAAGACCGAGGAGAGAAGGAAAACAGTGAAAGTCAAACGGTAACGGTACTCTTGGACATTTTGGCCTAGTTAAGAAGTCTGAAACAAATGTATCAGACTTCTTTGTTACAACCCAAGAGAAAAAGACCTTCCTGAGCGAAACAATCCAACCCTGTTAGTACGCCGGAGATACCACCCCTAGTGATTTCTACCCAATCATCGACGGGAGCAGGTCCAGAAGTTGACCTTGGCTGTGGCAAAGGCTAAAGGCAGTTAAAGCTGATTGCTTCTCGTTCCTGAGTTTGTTCTTTTTATAAAAAACAAACACCCAACGGACCTTTTCAGGGCCACTCTCTTATTTCGAAAAGAGATAGTATTCATTTTGCCAAAATCAATTAAAAACTCAAAATCCCCCTTTTTTTAACCCTATGATGTACGTGGATGAGTACGTGAGTGTAGGCCCTTACTCTAAAAAATCAAAACCAGGAGACACTTAGTTTTTCTGTCTGGTCTATTCTGGTACACATTTTAGAATCCAGTTCACAACACAACACTTCTATAAAAACTTCATAGACTTCTTCTGTCTTTTTTTTGTTCACTCTCTCTCTGTTTTCTGATTTTCTTCAATTTCACAAATTTTTCCTCCTCTTCTTCCTGACTTTTTTCTCGTCTTCCTTTCTACTTTTTCTGAACGTGTCGGGGTTCTACCTTTGCCGAGGGCACCTTTACTTCATCCTCCTCCTGCTCCTGTTGTTTCTTAGGGCAATCTGAAGACCAATGTCCTTTCTCTTGACAATGATAACAGGTATCTTGACTTTTGTATCTTTTGACACTGGTCCTGCTTTTTTGACGGTCTGGACATTCTGAAGACCAATGCCCTTTCTTATGACAGTTATAGCAAGTATCTTGACTTTTATCTCGAAAGGAGGGAAGTAGTCCGTCGGCTTGTATGAAGAAAACTTTCGTATGACACCTCGCAAAGCTTTGATCAGAAGGTCGATCTGTGTGGGTTCTTCCATCGTGCTGGTCGGATTGAGAGTGAAATGAATACTGAGAGCTTAGGCACCAGCCCTTTATATATACACTGAGCCTGACATGGATATAAAGGTGTCCATGGTGTTTCAAATGTAGTCATTTGACTTTTTTTCAGTCAAGATGAAACGATCGCATCATTTCGTAAAGAAAGGACAAGAAAGTAAGACAGAAACGTGACTTATCGCCTCGCACAGTAGCCCAAGTCTTGGCTCAAATTCATGACACCGATTTTGAAGATGACATGAGTGAGCCAGAATCCAGACCCAGAGAGTTTACACCCAACCAAAGTTCACCACCACCAGTAAACCCTGAAAAGTACTACCACATCCGAGAGACGGACAAACGCTCCTCTAGAAAATTTAGAACCACAGCCTACACGTATACGGTGAAGTTTAAAGATTTAAAGTCAGAAATACCGCTTGAGAAAGCAGAGGGGTTCATCTCCGACGTGTTCGATTCTTTGTTAACCACACTGAAACAGCAATGTGAAGCCAAAGAAGACAATCGCTTGAGACTTTCCATTCATCACGACAGTTTGAAGTCCCCCGTTTTGATCGAGTTTAGCAGCCCAGCAGAATTGACACCTTCCAAAGTCATGGATAAGATTCAACACGTGCAGCAATCCAACGACAAGTTTCACATCACCGACGGAAAAGCGACAATGTTCATGACCCACGTATCTCTTCCTAAAGGGACCGGACAACGCAAAAAGGTGTTATTGGTAGACGACGTATTCCCTCCACGCTACACCTTGAAAGTACACCCTCAAGAAGTGCGCGGACCTCTGTTGTTTCGAGGCAAAGATTTCAAAGACGGAAAATACATTCACGTCTATCATCACGATGAACATTTCGATGCCATTACCAGTATCACTGCATTCCTGTCATACAGTTATTACTGTGAGAAATGTGACTATGGCTGTAACAATCGAGAGCAATACAACATTGTGGATCAAAATGCTTAGGATGTTTGGCCTCTAAGCCCTGTCTGGACGAAGGACAAGAACGAGTGCATTGCTCAGCTTGTCAACGCACTTTTGTCAGTCCATCCTGTTACCAACAACATTTGAAGACGCAAGGTGCTCAGCAGAAATGTGCCTGTCAACTCCTGAGATTGTGCCCTGCTTGTGGACAAGGCATACGTGCCAATAGTGCCAAGTTACACGTCTGTTCAGGAAAGAAACGATGTCACATTTGTCGCCAAATCGTGGACTTGGAACACAAATGCTACATTCAAAAATACCATTCCAAACATGAAGAGGAAGAAGAAAAGATGACCAGAAGAAAGGCAATTCTATCTTTTTCGATTTCGAATGCATGCAAGAGACCGGCATTCACAATCCTAATTTCTGCATGGCTCACCGAGCGTGCGAGAAGCGCATCCAAGAGACTATTTTTCCTCATTGCCCTCACTGTAGCAAGATTCCTGGAGGACGTAAAAAAAATCTTTCGGGGACCAAACACTTTGGCCGATTTCGCCCAATGGATCTTAGAACCCATCGACGAGACGTAGAGACAAGAGGACATCGAACATTACGGAGATTGCCATCGCTATGCCACGGTGATGGCTCACAATTTGTCGGGATGCGATGGACAGTTTCTTTTGAGATAATATGCGGAACAAAGTACCGAACGCCCTAAAGTGACTTTGAACGGAGCCAAAATTATTTCCATGCAAGTGGGACAAGTGCAGTTTAAAGATTCGATGAGTTACTAGGCCATGTCTTTGAGTCGCATGCCTAAAACATTTGGAATGATTGAAATGGTCAAAGGCTATTTCCCGCACTTTTTCAATACTGATGCCAGTCAACACGCCGTTCTACCCCATTTGCCTGAGGCTCACTACTACGATCCTGACAACATGCGTACCGAACAACGAGAAGCTTTCTATGCTTGGTACCAGACTCACGCCTCGATAACTTTCTACTTTCAGGAAGAAATGTTAAAATATTGTCGTTCCGACGTGAACATTTTTTCTGCGATGCTGTGGAATATTTCGAGAACTGTTCATGGAATACGAAGGGATCGATCCTTTGAAAGAAGCCTGCACCATTGCCAAAGCGTGTTCCTTAGTGTACCGTCAACGATTCATGCCCGTAAACACCTTGGCTGTCATAAGTCCTCAAACGACTAACTTTGTCAAACGCCAATATTCGGTCAAAGCCCTACGCTGGCTACATTACTTGTGCGACAAGGAAGACAAATGGATCCAACACGCTCGCAACGGAGGAGGCGAAAAGACAATTAGATGGTATTCAGTGGATGGCTGGGACTTAGAAAACCCCAAGATCGTGTACGAGTTTAACGGGTGCTTATTTCAAGGATGTCCCATCTGCTACCCTCAACGTAACACTACAAATCAGTTTTTACAACGGACTATGGAAGGCTTGTACCACGCCACTTGTCAGCGGCGATTGAAGTTAGAAGAGCAAGGATACCAAGTGGTAGAAATGTGGGAACACGAGTACGATCACCGTTTGAAAACCGATCCTGTGTTTAAGCGCATCGTGGAAAGTTACAAGCTGGTGGACCCGCTGAACCATTGGAATAGTTTGTACGGAGGACGGACGAATGCCACCTGTTTGCTGTACCAAGTCGACGAGGAGAAAGGAGAAGAAATCAAATACTTGGACGTGTGTTTTCTGTATCCGTACGTGTGCAAATATTGTCATTTTTCCGCAGGGCACCCGCAATTGCTGACATTCGACAATACGAAGGATTGATCAAGTGCAAAGTCTTGCCTCCCACGAACTTGTTCCATCCGGTTTTATCACACCATTGCCAAGGATAACTGATGTTTTACCTTGTGTCCTACTTGTGCCGAAACGTGCAACCAAGACCGACCTTGTCAGCACAGCCAGGAAGAACGCGCCTTGACGGGAACGTGGGTCAGAGTGGAATTTTTCAAAGCTCTGGACCTGGGATACCCACTGTTAGAAGTGTACGAAATTTACCACTTTCCCAAGACAGAAAAATACTACAAGGTCGAGGAGACTCAAAAAGGCATTTTCGCAGACTACGTGAATGCCTTTTTAAAACTGAAACAAGAAGCCAGCGGATATCCTTCCTGGTGCCACTTTCCCGAAAGCCAAAAGAAATTCAAAGAGAAATACTGGGAGCAGGAAGGCATCACTTTAGACCACGTAGAGAAAAACGAAGTAAGGCGATCGTTTGCCAAAGTGATGTTAAATTGTTTGTGGGGCAAAATGGCACAACGACCGTGTTTACCCAAGACGGAGAATTTGAGAGAACCTTCCCGCTACTTCCAGATGATTCACGACAAAACCAAATACATGAAACACGTGGACGTCCTTCGTGAGGACTTGATCCTGGTCAATTACGAAGAAGAACTGGACTTTGTAGAAGCCGACGAATTTGGAAATGTCATCATTGCGGCTTACGTGACAACCCATGCTCGCTTAAAACTGTACGACGATTTAGAACTGTTAGGAGATCATGTGCTGTATTTTGACACGGACAGTTGCATCTATATCGATCGTCTGGGTCAACAACACCCTAAAATAGAAGGAGACCATTTAGGAGCCTGGACTGACGAGCATCCCGACCACAAGATTCTAAGTTTTGTAACTGGCGGTCCAAAAAATTACGGCTACGAATACCCAGACCCACAAGGAGAAGTGCACAACGAGTGTAAAGTGATAGGATTGACTCTCAATTATCGTACCAGTCGACTTGTGGACTTTGGCGTCTGGAGAGAAGCCTTGCAGTCTGGAGAGGATGATAATTTTAAAGTGACCACCCATGAACCGCACAAGATTGTACATTTACCCACACACCAAATCGTCAGCCGGCCCTTGGAAAAAAGTCTATCAAATCATGTACCAGAAGCGAGTACGGCTTCCCAACCACTTCACTTTACCGTACGGTCACGTCGATATTAGTCAGCATAGAAAAGGGACAACGTCCAAGACCGATAGTTTATTGTCACTACCAGCACCAAGCGAGAAAGATGAATCCTTTCACACAGCAAGGATTGAGCGTAAGACTCAAGTCCAACGAGAAACTCGAGTACGATGCTGTGCCTTGCGATGGCAGGGATGCCGTACGCTATGACCTCAACGATTCAGTACCACATCATGGGAACTTTGCCACGACTACCAATATACCTACCATGGAAAGTGATGCTGTGCGTGTCAAACCTGATGGATGCGAAAGTGATGCCATTCGTCATCGTACATCTTTTCACACTTTTACTGGTTTTCATGGTGGATTTCATCATTATGAAACCATGCGGCTACCACCCTACGAATGTCATTAAAAAAATGAGCAAACTCCTGCATATTTCAGAGTACCTTCATCGAAATGAACCTGTGAAAGACGAATATTCGTCCCCTGTGAGACAACCTGAATACTGCGACTTTGAAAGTCGATTCCAAACCTTCCGAGGAAAATGGCCAAAATATCTGGGAGGACCTACCCCCGAAGAATTAGCTAGAGCCGGATTTATCTACTTGGGCGAAGGGGATAAAGTCAAGTGCTTCAGTTGTGGTGTGTCACTTCACGAGTGGGAACAGAAAGATTCCGCTTACCTGGAACATGTTCGATGGACTCCGGATTGTCACTACCTACCTTTAGTGGGACCTCGTCATTAAAGTGGCATACTATGCCGTTTAAGAAATCAGCTGCTCGGCTAGGAGTCAAACATTGGACAACACCTAGACAAGTATTTAAACCCCTTTTAAAAAATAATATTCAAAGATTACCAAAAGAATTTCAAGAGAAGATCTACAAGGACATTTGGCTAGTACTTGCCAGAGTAAATTCTCAATGGGTGACAGAGGAATTTTTATGTCGAGAAATTCACAAGAGGAAATTGACAGAAGTCAACAAACAAGTCAGATTTCTCTGGATCAAGGGTGCGTTCTTCCGAATATTCTACTTTAGACCATTTACATTAGAAGATTTTAATGACATTCTTGACCGTTTCCTGGATTGGCAGTGGCCAGAAATTACTCACTACATCCGTTACTCTTGCTCTAGGAGAAGTGTTTGACTGACATGGTCATGGATACTTTACAAGAGAACATTCGTGGTTTGCCTGTGGAGTTGAGAGAACGCATTTACCGAGAGTTGGTCAAAATACAAGTGAAACGCCAAGAACAATTGCATCCGTTACGTCACCGATGTTGGAATCATTGGTACCTGAATGGTATAAGAGGACCGATCCATTTGAAAGCGTTCCATTGGTCAGAAATTGATGAATCGCGTGAAATTCATAAAGTTTTGGATGCCACTCATTCAACTTACATGGTGATTCTAATACACCGAATTCCAACGGACGAGTTAGAGGATTACAACAAATCTTTACAAGAACAATTCTTTTTAGTTCAAGAGGAAACTTCTGTGCGACGTGTGGTGTGTGAGTTAGTGACTAACCATTTTTGATGCGGTAATGAAATAAAACCGATTTTGTTCAAAACGTACACTTATTACCTCAGACCAAGGAAGGTATAAAAACGGACTACCATGCCACGACCTTTATCATTCGTGATACAACAGATTCAGTGGAAGGAAATCAATGACAATATTCAAAGGGTAGAGGATTACCATCGCATTTTACGAGAACTGTGTCCATTCAATTGGGGTCGACGTGTGGTGTGTTTCTTAGTGAATTGCTTTCGAGGATTTCGTTTCCCAGCCGATTCCTTGTGGACTCTTTAAGAACAGTACATACCCCCAAAACATGATACTGGTCCCTTTAAATGTACACGAAAAACTCATTCTGCTCAAAGCTTTGCGCTTTCATCTCGATACTTCTCGACCTCTACAGGAAAACAAGATTCGTCAGCTTTTAGGTACTGAAGATGTGTACGATGATGTGTGTCTAGCTTGTGACTTACAACCTCACTGGAAAGATGTACGTGACTGGAAAAGTTGGGGTTTCGAGGCTTGGACAAAGAAGTGGCACACTATGCCCAAGATTTGTCATCCTAAAAAATTAAAACGTTCAGTGAAAGAAGTAAGTTTTAAACCTGTGTTATTGACAATGCCAGAAAAAGAAAAAAAGAACCACTCAATTCAGGACAAGACAGGACCGTTATTGACATCCCCGAAAGACCATTCCAGGAGGACCCCTGTGTGATTGTGCCAAGGAGTGTAGAGACTCTAAGAACATTACACACTGTCCTTACGATACCTCATCTTGATCATCAAAATGTTGTACAGAGACTTCTTCATATTCCACTTTGATCGTTTTGATCTGTCTTTTATTCATGTACTTAACCATTTGGCTTTTATGTATTTTTGTCTTTCGTGTTGTATAAAAGTATAAAAACTCTTGTCTTGTCTGTCTTCGTGTCAAAAGTGACATTCCTTACAGTACTATGGCTACCTCTACTGTCTCTGCTTTCTCTTCTTCCACTGTCAAAGTCATTGACGAACACTTAGATCGAGCTAGTTGGGAGGCCTTGTATCTTCGCCATCCCTTTAACATGCTCATTGCCGGACATAGCGGTTCAGGTTAAACCGAATTTGTCAAATGTTTGATCGAACATAAACATCATTTGATCGATCGTCCACCTCAACGAATCGTGTGGTGTTACAAAGAGTGGCAATCGGCGTACATCCTTCTGCGAGAAAGTCAAGGCGATTCCATCGTCTTTGTGGAAGGCATTCCTGGCGAAGACGACGGGATCGTGTCTGACCCTAGTCAAACCCATCTGGTCATCTTTGACGACATGTTAGGAGAAGACGAAGAAGAAATTAAACCGTGGTTTACGCGCAAAGGGCATCATCGTAATGCCAGTGTCATTTACATCACTCAAAATTTGTTTCAACAAAATAAATCCCATCGCACCATCAGTCTTAATGCAAATTACGTGGTCTTGTTCAAAAGCCCTAGAGATGAGTCGCAAGTGCACGTGTTAGCCAAACAGTTAGGAACGCCTTGGCTGATTCATGCGTATGACGATGCCACTCAAACCCCACACGCTTATTTACTCGTAGATTTATAACCCACTACCCCCGATTAGTTGCCATTTCGTACCCATCTGTTTCACCACTGGTGCCAAGACGGAGGGCCTGTCGTGTACACGTCCCCGTCGTCGACTTAACAGCAACAACAACCAAAAAGTCTATAAAAACTTCAGTCACTTTGGGTCTGTTTCACACAGCGTCAACATGACGTCCCTTCAGTCTCATCTTCCCGTCAAATTAATTCGTGCCTTGTACGGCATCAGTCGCGAAACAAATCCACAGATATGTGCTATTGTCTTAGAAGTTAGTCTCAAAGAAGTCAATTACTGCAAGGCATCATTCACATCCCACATTAAACCAAACGTTTGTCTGAGAGAAACAAAGTAGCCTTGACGCAACCTGCCGATCCTCGCATCGACACTCAAACCAAAAAGAAAATCATTTTGAAACCTGGAGGTAGCGGTTCTCTAGGAAGTGTCATCGTTCATTCCCTCTTAAAATGGGATCCCAATGCTCCCAAAGTTCTGCCAAAGAGAAAAGCCACTCCCAGACGTACACAAAAGAAAAAGAAAAAGAGCAGCAGTGTCAAGACCAGGTCGCAGCCATAGAAAAAGACAAAGAAAAGTCCACAGAAAACAGCTTCTACCCGCAAGAGAGGTACTGCCGCCAGGACGCAACCTTACATTCGCAAACCACGACCTGCCGCATCGGTGACTGCGTCTCCAATAGCCTCAGGTTCTTCCACTTCTCCGTTGCTGGTGATGCCTACCAAACCCGATTTGACACGCGTCTTTCCTAATTTGATGAAACATTGGAAACCCGCGGCTCCAAGAACTTCTCCTCCAGTGGTGACACCCTCCTCCTCTTTAGCGGCAGTGGCCGCTGCACACAAGGTACCTGCCCCCAAAATCAAAGTCCAAGAAAGATCGGGTGTGTTAAAGAGTTTATTGGATTTGTCCAAGCAAGAACTGTCCCAATTGAGTCCGTTGCGAACCCCTCCCCGACGTGTGATGCCTGCCATGAAAATGATACGACGAGCCGACAATCAGTGGCGACGCATTCCAGTATAAAAAAGACCCGAGGCAAACGATAGGGATCAGGCCTTTTTGTGCTCCTGGATGCCCAAAGATATCCCCTCAAAGACGTGCACACCGTCACCATTGTCGTTCTTCTGTCCAGAAAGGAAAAGGAAAAAGAAAAGGACGGTCACATCATCCCATAAAACGCTTAGCCAAGCATCAACGTCACCCCCAGAAAAGACAAACTCGTCCAAAGAGAAACCACCAAAAAGGAGGATTTTTTGGACAAGGTTTACGTAAATGAGATTGTCAAAAAGACTGGTTACAAACCCAACTACTATCTAGTCCATAAATACGGCCTCAAAAAAAAAAAATAGATAAGATAAAAGGACACATGTCGAGCATTAACTTCAGTGTATTTTGTGCTCCTGAACACCCAAAGATGTCCCCTCAAAGAAGTGCATACCGTCACCATTGTCGTTCTTCTGTCCAAAAAGGAAAAGGAAAAAGAAAACGACAGTCACGTCATCCGAGAAAACGCTTAGTCAAACATCGACGTCTACCCCTGAAAGGACATCCTCATCCAAAGAGAAGAAACCAAAGGGGATGATTTTTCTTATTAATGGATAAGTTAGTAGATAATTTTGCCAAAAAGTTAGAGGACAAGCTCCAAACAAAAAAATAAGATAAAAGGACGTATGTCGAACCATGGACTTCAGTGTATTTTGTGTCCTAAAGATGTCCCCTCATCGTCGTTCTCCTGTCCAGAAAGGAAAAGGGAAAAGAAAACGATAGTCACGTCATCCGAATAAACTCTTAGCCAAACATCGACGTCTGTCCCTGAAAAGACACACTCGTCCAAAGAAAAGGAGAAGCCACCAAAGAGGAAGATTCCTTGGAGATTTTGGAAAACAAATTGTCACCTTTATGACGAAGCCGTAGCCCAAATAAAAAGGATAAAAGGTCGTGTGACAAGTCATCGACATTAGTGTATTTTTTTGGTGTCACCCACCAAAAGACATCCTTCTTCTACCCACAAATGAAAAAAAAAAGGAAAGGACTGCCTCCTCGTTTAGTCAAACATTGGGACATGTTGTCCGTCCTGTCCAAAGCTTCTCCATCCATGCGAAAAAAACTCATTCAAACCGCCTCCAAAGACGTCATCGATACCGTGAGCGAATGTTGTCTGAATGTCTTGAAAGGAACGATGCCTTTGACTAAACACCAGAACAAATGCTTTGCCAAACATCGACACGTTCTTCGCCAAATGGTCCAAAAGAAAATACCCATTGGTCAAAAGAAAAAGATGTTGGTTCAATGCGGCTGATTTTTACCCCTTATGGGGGATCTTACCAATTTAATAGCGAGACCTGTGTTGGGTATGATGGGAAAAATTTTACCCACCATAGTTCCAATGTAAAAGGTCAAGAAGATAATAGGGACCTCTGGAGTCAAAAGATCTCAGACGTGATCCTTGAAATCCAATGGAAGGACGAAAACTGGCTTTAGTGCCTTACAAACGATGGATGGAATACCATCGTTGGCAAGAACAACGAACTCCACATTTACCTCCCAATCCTCATTTGATCGAGATGTCCCAGTTACAACACGAATTGGAATCATTAATGGATCGCAGAGATTTGTGAGAAATTGAAACCGGTACAGTCAACTGTTGCAACGACTGCAGCTCTTTCACCAGAAAGCTTTAGACGAAACAGCTCTACCCACTCTGAAAGATTTTAAGACACTGATGAAACGTTCACCACAACCACCACCCGCAGCGGTCAAGACAGATGTAGTCCCACTGATGTCTGAGGAAGAAGAGGCAAGAGAAGTCTTTCAAACACCGTCAACAGCTCCCATCCCTAGTAAGATTTCAGCGTCTTTGTTGACCCCTTCCCCTACACCCCAACGAGAAGAACTTAAAGCTTGGGTTTGAAAGATAATGTCCACACCTCCTTCGACAGAAGTCAAAAAGAAAGAAGGGAAACCAAAAGTAGAAAAGAAAAGAAAACCAAAGCCATTCCAGTACCGCCACCACCACCACCACCACCACCACCACCACCACTACGTTCGACTTCTACTCCCGTGGCACATCGGACACATAAAGCCGTTTCTAGACCACACCCTCGTCCCATTCAGACTACCATCAACGATGAATGGATCACTTATTTAAAAAATGGAGAAGGTATTAGCCAGCATTTACTACGATCCATCCCATCCTGCAGGTTAGGGAGGAGTTCAGAAATTGTATCTTGCTGCCAAAACTCGACTGAAAAGGTTCGTTTACCTCAAATTTTTGTCGAATGGCTTTGTGTAAGGTGTACGTGGCTGGTTACAAGAGCAAGCCACGTACACCTTACACAAACCCATTCGAAGAAAATTTTCCAGAAGTCGCACCCGAGTGCAGGGTATAGATTATCAATGGCAAGCCGATTTAGCCGATGGCTCTCATTTGGTCACCTACAATCGTGGCTACAAATATTTGTTTTGTGTCGGCGACGTCTTTTCCAAATTTGCTTGGGTCGTGCCATTGACTTCCAAATCGAGCAGCGAGTTAGTGCGAGCCCTCAAACTGGTGTTGAAATAAAGCGGGCGTCACCCTCTTCGATGGCAAACCGACAAAGGCACCGAATTTCTGAACCAAGCTTTCCAAAAAGAATTGAAGAAACGTGACATTCATTTTTTCACCACCGAGAATCCCGAAACCAAAGCCAGCATCGTGGAACGTTTTCAACGCACCTTGAAGGTACGCATGTGGAAATATTTTACGCATCAACACACTCTCAAGTACATCTACGTCTTGCCACACCTAGTCCAATCGTACAACCAATCTTACCATCGGAGCATCGGACGTGCCCCTAGGAAGTTACTCCCGCAACGAAGTGACCGTCTTCGAGCGCCTGTTTGGTACGTCCCCGACAGCGACTGTCCCCAAGAAAGGTGGAGTGTTGGCAGAGGGAGAATGGGTTCGAGTTGGCAAAACCAAACGCACTTTCGACAAAGTTTTGTTATCCAACTGGACCACCGAATTGTTTCGTGTCACTGAACGAGTGCGTGGCCTTATCCACCCGTCTATAAATTGGAAGACATGAACGGGGAAGTGTTAAAAGGAACGTTTAACTTGCCCGAGTTCCAACGTGTGACCAAAAAAGAAGACGACGTGTACGAGATCGAAAGCAGTCTCGATTGAGGAACCCAAAAAGTGGGAAAACGACGTGTCAAAGAAGTCAAAGTACGTTGGAAAGGTTATCCTCCCAGTTTTGACTCTTGAATCGACGCTTCGCAAATCATCGACTATAAAAAGAAGTGACCATTATGCCCTTCAACACATCCTCAGCTACCGCAGTAACCACTCCATCCCCCAGTTCTTGTCCGCAAGATCTACAAAAGCAACTCTTGTGGGTGTGGTGTGGAGAACTTGTGCCTGAGACACCAATCGTCTTTTTCTGCCAAATCTTTGTGGTGTATTGTGTCATCGGTGCTGTCATTGCCAATTTGAGTTTGCAACAAGGAGACAAACAATTGTGGACCATTTTGCTCAGCAGTTGCATCGGTTACCTGCTTCCCAATCCGTCTCTGAAATATTCCTCTAACGGGAACAACAACGGGAGTCTTGCGTCCAACGTCAGTCCCCCTTCCAACAGTCACCATAACAATCCTCTTTTAGACACTCCTCTGACTTTCAGCGACCCCTCGGACACTAGAACTCTGCAATTATGAACAACCAATTTTACTTAACGTTACCCAGTGACAGTTCCATGGAGGTGCTTCCCAATAACACCTTATGCTGTTACACGGCCAAATTACCTCAGGCCATCCAATTGGATCACGAAGCCCATTGAGAAGTGGCTTTCGGGCAAATGATTCACCGCACACCAATAAAAAACATAGGCGAAAATCAAAACACTTTTACAGTTGAAGTTCATGACGAGCAAATGCAACAACACTTGGTTGAACGCGCCATTGTAGGTGACTCCATGAAATCAGAAGACAATAAAACTAAACGGACCACTTATCGGTTGAAAATTCTCTCAGGCTATTATTTTAGTGGTCAACATTTGGTGAACGCCATTGCTGACAGGTTCAATACCGTGTTTGGCAAAGTCTTGGAGAAAACCAGAAAAAGTGTCACGATCGAATACCACAAAATAGCTCGCCGCCTACCAATCAAATTTTCAGAGGATAAAGTATTGGCCATTACATTTGTCCTGAATTGTATGACATTTTGGGTGGAGACCCCAAGTTGTTCAAGATTAGAAACGAAATAGCAGCCGTGACCAGTAACTCAGATTTTGCGAAATAGTTTAGATTCCCTGTAGAAATGAACCAAGGACTGAATATAATCTTTGTGTACTCCGATGTGGCGGAGTACAACGTGGTGGGGCACACCTCCGAACCGTTACTGCTTATCATTCCTTTCAAAGTGGATTCTGCCACAAACGCTGACGAGGAAGGTAAAAACACCTATCACGTTCACCGCGAATTTGTACATCCTCACTATTTGCCCGTCAGTAAGTCGTATTTCGACACTGTCAACATTACTATAAAAGGAGATTGGGACAAAATATTCCATTCACCAAAGGGAGAGTCACAGTGAAACTCCCTTTTCGAAAACGATTACTCTAACCATTTGTCAGTCATGTGCCCTGTGTTCCAAGGAGTCGCTCGACAGCGAGGACATGGTTTAGGAGATATGCTAAAATCAGCCTTTCGTTCGGTGGCTCCCGTTTTGAAACCGATGGTGACACGGGGATTGCACGTCTTGAAAGATGCCGCGTTGACGCAAGGTAAAGAATTTCCCCAAAATGTCATCATCGACAAACAAAATCCCAAAGAAGATTTCTTGGGAGCACGTAAGAATGTCTTCCTTCAAACTAGCAAAGACATTTTGGGCCGACGAGAAACTTCTATAAATGCCCTGGGCGTTGCCGAATCAGGCATTCCTGCTTCCCTGACGCCACAGCAAGGACAAGGCAGAAAAAGACGACGAAAACACCCCTTCAGAGCACTTCACACCCCCAGAGCTAGAAAGCCTAAGAAAAGAAAAACCGTCCGAGACTTAGACGTTTTTGATTATTAAAAGATCACAGAGAGATAGAAAGAAAATGATGCACCGAGAGTCTTGCGTCTGTTCCAAGTCGGAACTGGATCTGTTTGCCATGCCACCCACCATGATGACGATGTAAGAATCCAAATCGGTCGAATTTCATCCCGTCTCCTCTTTGACGGATTCAGCGCCCATCGAGTTTGAAATCAAAGGACAGCCCGAAGATTACTTGTACCTGAAACTCAAAGTGATCAAAACGGACAACACCAATCCGGGAGCCGATGCCAGAATAGCTCCCGTCAACAATTTCATGCATTTCTTGTTCAGCGAAGTGGATTTGTACTTGAATAACAAACTGGTCAGCAGTAGCATGGATACTTACCCTTACCGAGCGTACCTGGAAAATCTCTTGACGTACGGAAAAGAGGCCAAGAACACTCATCTAGATGCTTACGTTTTATGGAAATCTGACATCGCACGGGAGGACACGTTTAACGACACAGCTCTGACAGCTGATGACAATCCTCACAATGTGGGCTTTAACGACCGTTGAAAGAAAATCCTGCAAGGCCGTAGTTTAGAACTGATGGATCGTTTGCATTTGGACATGTGGTTGCAAGACAAGTATTTGCTCAATGGAGTGGATATTCGCCTGAGACTGAATCTCAGCAGTGTCGCTTTCTATTTTGTGGCGCATGCCAACGAGTACAAAACCATCTTCCAAGAAGCCAGACTATACGTGCGCCGCGTAGAAGTGTTACCTAAAGCGGGGAAACGACATCAGTCACACATTGAGCAGAACTACCGCCAAGTATTCGATACGACGCATAGAAGTGTAAACGTTCAGCATTGCTGCTGGACTCCGATCCAAGATCGAAGATCATCTGTTCCAAGGACAGTTACCCAAACGTTTAATCGTTGGCATCGTCAGCAACGAAACCCTCAACGGAGCCCACGATCAAGATCCTTTCCAGTTTAAGCACTACAGAATGTCCAAGGTCGAGGTAAGTCGCGATGGCTAGACCTTGTGTACCAGACCCTTCGAACCTAACTTTGTCCAGAAGAATTACTTGAAATCGTACTTGTCCCTGTACGAAGCTACCGGACAACTAGGAACCAACACCAGTCACGGTATTTCGTACGAAGATGATGTAGGAGGTTACACTTTGAGGGACTTTGATTTCACTCCAGATCAAGGCAGCGACGAGGGACATTTCCACCCTATAAAATCCGGTCAACTGCGTGTGGAACTTCAGTTTGCAGAAGCTCTCGCCGGGACGGTCAACGTCATCCTGTATGCCTAATTCGATAATACCATTGAAATCAACAGTTTGAGAGAAGTCATTCTAGACCATTGGAAATTATAGAAGACTCTTGCCCCTCTTTGAACGGTAGAGAATCTTAGGAAAAGGAATGGGAGGATACCTTGAAAGCAGAACCCGAAGACAAAGACAAAGAGGACGAGGTAGTAGTCAAGTCCAGACGGCCAGAACAAGAACAACATTTAGTGTCCTGTTTTGCTAAACACCTGGCAGATAAAATTACGGAATTGACCAAGAAAGATTGCTATGGATGTCAAAACGATCATCCAAGTCAAATTCAACAAGATAAATGTCTGATGATGAGCCAAGAAGAAACATTGGACGAGTATCTGGACTATGCTTGGAGTCTCATCTCGGAAGAAGCAGTGTTGCATGAGTGGTATTAAGGTTTGCGTGATCATTCCTGCCGTCCATTGACTACTCCAGAGATCTATCGCATCGAAGCTCTCTTAGCCCAGAGTACAGAGACGAAGTGAAGAAAAGATTACTTGACAGAGATTTTCAAACAAAAAGTCAGAATTGAATTGATGACTTATCATTTCCTGTGAAAATAACAAAACAGATAATGGATACCTGGGAACTTTATTACCTTTTGAACAACAGTTCGTACACTGCTTCTTGGAATCATGTCGTGTGCGCAAAAGATGAACTTCCTCATCGCAAATCTCAAGACCATCAAGCTTATGTCATCAACACGGACGACAGTCATCTCCCAGGAACTCACTGAGTCGCCGTCTACTTCCCCAAAGAGGATTGTGTGGAGTATTTTGATTCGTATGGATTAACCCCTTTAGAAGACGACATCATCGAGTTTATGAGAAGAAATGCCCAGAGGTCACGATTCAACAATGTGAAATTACAAGGCACTGATTCCATGGTGTGTGGACAATTTTGCGTGTATTTTCTTTATCAACGCAGTCTTGGATATCCTTTAGAACATTTATTGACTTATTTTGATCGTAACTCTTCTAGAAACGATGAGAAAGTAGATTGATGGTTTTGTGACCATTTGGTCTTTAGCTAGGAAATGCAGTGTACATCAATGGCCTCATGGCTTCCATCAGTGGAAATCTCATATGATTTCACAACGTTGTCAACCTTGTCAAAAAAAAGTTTGTTTAATGTTATTGTAAATTGTTAGTAATTAATTGTTTGTTGAAGAAAAAATGTTGTGTTTTGAAAAAATGTGTCTGTCGTTTCTTTTTCAAAATAAAATGTGAATATATGCTCTTTGACTTTCTCTCTATCCCTCACCATGATATTAGCTATCATAACGTTTCGAACCAACTAAAACCCTATTAGGGATGTATTTTGAACCATTTAAAGCGGGTCGGTCTCTAGTCTGGCCATCTATGGTTGACTCGTTTACCTATGAACATGCCTTCCAGACTACTCAAGCTGAACGAAGCTTACGTGAATTTACATCGTGTCAGGCTAAACCTGATACCAAAGCCTGAAGAGATAGAGAATGTCAGAATGTTAACAATAGCCCAAGACCTGGTAGAATAGGTCTTCAGAAAGGATATCAAGAAAGAACAAGAAGAATGGACAGAGAAGTACAGACTTCAAAAGTAGAGAGAACAGCAGCCGCAGCAATAGCAGCAGCAGGAACCAGACAGAGGTTTTATTGACTGTCGTGTGGACACCAGTTCTCCTTCTCTTTCCGCAGAAGCAGATCGTATCGTATAGGAAAGCCTGCCTGCAGACGGGGACGCAATCTTAGATATTTAAAAGATTGCCATCACTCCCCGTCAACAAAAATAGCCCTTTTTAGGGCTATCCCCAATACTCTCGAAAAGACATACTAATTCAATTGCCAAAAAATGTGTGTGTTTATGTTTTAAAAAATAGAAGTGTGTCTAGTAGGACATCGTTTCTTTTTGTCAGTAAAAATCCACACTTTGTTTCTCTGTCTTGTCCAATAGTGCGTGTCTGTGTTTGTAAGTAAAAATAAAATCAACGTGAGTGTTTCTTTTATGTCCGTGCTTTTGATGTGATGGTAAGTTTTGGTGTCAGGGGACGTTTACCGTCACGTCCGTGCTCCACGGATATAAAACGGACCGCTAGTCAGTCTGGCTACCCACGTTGACTCGTCAACATTGAAAATGAGTAGCAGAATTGCCAAACTTTTAGAACTTCAAATGCACCTGGAGTGTTCCAGACGCCTCCTGGATGAGCTGATGGCCAGCTGCAGAAGAAGCCAGGATAGAGGAGGAGACAGAGAAGAAAAAGAAAGAAGAGGAGAAGGAAGAGAAGCGAGGGATCCTGCCTCACCCCATACTAAGACCTGTGTGCGAGGTCAAGCCTGAGGTGAGGACGCCTCCACGAACAGTACCAGTCGACAGCCAGCACCACAACCACTACCAGCACCACAACCTCTACTAGTACCACAGCCACTATCAGCACCACAACTTCATCATCCACGGGTATGGTATACGAGAAAGAATGAAGCCTTCACTATCCCAGAGACGGAAGACTGGGGTGCTGAAGCCATTCAAGAGGCCTCTGCACAAATGTGAATTGGGAACAAGATTGGAGTAGGAGATGCGTGTGTGGTGCCCGACCTGGGAGATTTCACCATTAGCCAGGTGCGTCTGAAGTTCTAAAAAGGAAAAATGCCCTTCTCAGGGCTAACCAGATCTTTAGAAAAGAGACACAATTCAAGTTGGCAATTTGTGTGAATGTAGAGTAGTGTGACTATAAACAGTCACTCCTTTATGTGTGTGTGTGTGTGTGTGTGTGTGTGTGTGTGTGTGTGTGTGTGTGTGTGTGTCTGTGTTTTCCGTTCGCGTTCGTTTGTGTGGATAGTAGGTATGGTGTGTTTTTCTTCCCTTCTCGTTTGTGTGGATAGTATAGTGTGTGTTATATGCATTCGTGTTCGTTTGTGTGGATAGTAGGTATTGTGTGTTTTATGCATTCTCGTCCGTTTGTGTGGATAGTAGATATGGTGTGTTTTATGCATTCTCGTCCGTTTGTGTGGATAGTAGATATGGTGTGTTTGTGTGCATTCTCGTTCGTTTGTGTGGATAGTAGGCATTGTGTGTTTTTCTTCTCTTCCCGTCTGTGTGGATAGTAGATATGGTGTGTTTTATGCATTCTCGTCCGTGTGTGTGGATAGTAGGAATGGTGTGTTTTTTCTTCTCTTCCTGTCTGTGTGGATAGTATATATGGTGTGTTTTATGCATTCGTGTTCCTTTGTGTGGATAGTATATAATATGTGAAGTCAGTGTAAAGGATGTTTTCCTTCACGTCCGTGCTTGACGTATATAAAGCGGAGCGGTTGCCAGTCTGGCTACCCAACTTTGATTAGTCAACACCTTCAAAAAAAAAATGAATTTGTTTAATGAATTGAAAGACTGTTGGTACTGGATGGTTGATGCAGCCAACGTGGTGGAAAGACTAGACCAGGAATGGAAATATCCAGTTACGAAAGTCTTTGTGGCCAGTCAAGTCACTAGACTCAAAGTAGCCAGGGATCTGGTTCAAGGTATGATAGAACAGGAGGTGGAGAAATTAAGAGGCTTCATCCAGCCTAAATATGTGAGAGTGGGGACATTGAAGGAGGCCCTTGATCATGTCATCCAAGTGAGGAGCTTCTTGCTAGATATAGCCAATTTAACCGAGTTGTCTTTTGTCCAGTGGGGCTTACAATAATTAATGAAATCGGAAGACATGATGAGAAAAGTGATGAAAGAAGAGGTAAAGAAAATCAAAGACACCTGAACAAAAGAGAGAAAGGAGAAGAAAAACAGAAAGAGAAAAGAAGAGTTTGAAAGACTGAACAAGAACTGGATCAAGGTGCAGGAAAAATTTAGATCAATGGGACATCCTAACTGGATGCCAGAGAAGGAAAAGAAAAAGAAGAAAGGAATGATAGAGAAATTGAGGAGCTGGTGGAAGAAGTGGAGAAAATAAAAGAACCCAAGGGCCTTTTCAGGGCCACTTTCATATGCCTCGAAAAGATTTATTCTTTCTTGCCTATATGTTATATATGTGTTATATATGTCTCTGTCTCTCTTGTATTTGTCCCTACCTAGAGTACCTGCGCATATTCAGGTCAGCCACTTGCCACATTGTTGCAAGTGTCCAGTACCGTGACGTCATCCTACCTGTTCCATTCCTATTGTCTCTATACTCAGTCTTGAGGCTATAGTGCCGGAACCCTTTTTTAACATAGAAGTCTACGTGAGGTTATAATGCCTGACCTGTGCCACTTGAGGCTATAAATCTTGAGGCTATAGTGCCGAGACCTGTTTTTAACATTACGGATCTACGTGAGGCTATATCGCCCCCTCTTACTACTTCCCATACAAATGCAGTAACCTATAAATATTTCTCTCTCTCTTCTATTTAAAAATATACAGCACAGAGATAAAATAAGAAACGATCTTGCTGCCATTGGTTATGCGAGACAGCTGAGATGAAATCTTACACTATGACAGACTGTATTTATGTATTTTACGAGACGTTGAGTAAGATTTAAAAACTAGTGGACGACAAATTAAGATCAAAAATCGCAAAAACATGTAGCATTCATTAAGGAAGACGATGATCATTTTTAATTTGAACAAACATATGTTACATATCTGAAAACAAAATAATTACAGAAAAAACAACAGCACAATGTGAGACAACTAAGTTAGGGCTCATAAAGTTCCGCGCCTATGGGGCCCGGTGCTCCAACTGAGAAAACAGTTAGGCATGTTTTGATGCAGTTCGAAATAATTAGTCTGCCATTCGTAAGTAGCGTCTATCCAGCAGGTTAGTCTAATGATCAGAGACATATATAACACATATAAGTCTCTGTAATGATTAACCAAATATCTCAGTGATCTTATTTACCTGGACAGTCTAATCAGTCTGACTACATTGCATTTATTTGTACTCTTCGTTGAAATTATTCGTGTGTGCTTTATGACGTAGTGCTTCAAAACTGAATAATGATCCTGTATTATCAAAAACTTGTTTCTGCAAAAATGATATTTATGGGAGTATTGTTTTGAATAGTATATAATCAGTAGCAGCAGAGAGGGTGAACAGACCACTTTGCTAGAGACCTTATTTTTTGAAATTAAGGGTTCCTACGAAGGCTGAAAAAAAAGTTTTTGTCTTAATAATGAAAACTTCTCTAATTGACCAGATTTTTTCTGATTTTTTCACAATCTGGTCACTACGCGTTGGTCATTCACCCTCTCTGCTGCTATGAATTAAACAGCCATTATAGATATTATCAATAATGAGTATTGGAGAACCACACTCAGCTAAATTAGCTCGAGGGCGACTAGAGGCAATTAAAAAATATCTACCTGTTCGTGATTCTGTTAAGCAACAACTACAATCGCGTCAAGAATCTCAAGTTGAATTTGAAGAGGATACAAAAAAAAATATTTAAACCTATCACTGAGACCACTAAAGGTATTCAACCTGTGTTAGAGAAAACCGCTGAAGCAAGTGGAAAAATAGCAGAAAGAACTAAAAAAATAGCAAGAAGAACTAAGAAAACAAAAGAAATTTTACGTGAACTTCCAGCCGAAATAGCTGCTGCGATGCCAGTTCCGGAAATACCTGAGGATGAAGATCAACCTGAAGGTGCTGAAGCAGAAGGCGATGAAGCAAAAGGTGCTGAAGCACCAGCCCCTGAACCAAAATCAGTAGTTTTAAGTACTGCTGAATTGATAAATAAATTTGATGAAGAAACTATTAAGGTAATTAATAACTTGAACCCAGATCAACTAGCTAAGTTTGCTGTGGATAGTTTTAGTCAGAGATAAATTAATGAAACCTGAACACGTAAAAGATATTAAAAACAATAAACAATGGCGAAAATATTTATATCGCATACGTATGGATGTTGAACAAGCTAGAGATGATGATCCATTATATAGTGATTATATTGGGAAAATTAATAATTTAATTCAATCAAGAATAATGGAGGAAGAACAAAAACGACAACAAAAACAACAACAACGAGCACAACAAAAACAAGAACAACAAACACAACAAGAACAACGAACACAACAACTACAACAAAAGCTACAACAACAAAAACAAGAACAAAAACGATTACAACAAAAAACACCAAAACCATTTGAGCAATCACTTCGTGATTATCCAGAATTACCAAAGACACCATCGAAACCAATTAAAAAAATACCACCGAAACCAAGTGAAGAAGAAGAATATTAGCCGTCAGACACCTCTCCTGGCGCAACTGGAAGTGGTCTAGGAAGTGGTCTTATTACTTGTCCCAATAATGTCCTTGCTGATGTCGATCGACTAGAAATCCTCATTGGAGGAAAACGAGCTGGTAATAATTCCCCAGAAATCATTAATGAAGCAGCTGATATTTGCAAACGATTATTTACAGGAGGTGTTATGGATATTAATGTATATCGGTCTCTCATTAATGAAATCGTCGATGAGTATCATAGTGATTAGATACAATTAGTGATAAAGTCACTTCATAATAAAATGATCATACACAATACTCGTGGACCTACCATGGTCAGGGTAATAAACTCTCGATTACCAGTATACAAAACGACCTACGGAGATGGACTAGGTGATGTTGTTCAGGGTCTGTTTAGAAGAATAGCCCCAAAAGCAATACCGATTGCAAAGCAGCTAGGAATGAAAGCTATTGATGTTGTTCGTGATAAAGGTATAGGCGCTGTTGGTAATATTGCTAGCAAAGCATTCTCAGCAATCAAAGATAGACTAGCACGATTAATACGCAGACCACAAGCGGCCCGACCTCAACCTGTGAAATTGGCCAGCACTGAAGTGATGCCCGCAAGTGTAAGTAAAATAATAAATCAAGCCGCTAATCAAAAACTAGCGGAGTTAGCTGATATACCAATGTCGGAAAAGGAAAAAATATAACCGCTAGTCTGATAGCAGGAAGTGGTCTTCGAGTTAGACGAAGACGATAATAATAAAGATGTTTAAGCGCATATCTGACCCCGCGTTTGACATGGATGCACCAGTACTCAAAGATGAGTCTGTGCGCGATTATCAGTATTATTCTTACGACGCACGATTGCCAGATCAGCGTGGACGAATCGAACTACAGGTTCAGGATACAAGTAGATATTTCTTACCCGCTGAAGCATTTATTGAAGTAGAAGGTGAAATTTTAGATAACACTGTTCCTGCAGCACCAGTAGTATATGGAGCTGATGTTAGGGTTGGTTTTGTTAATAATGGTATTATGGCGTTATTTGATAGAGCTACGTACATGATTGACGGAAAAAATATTGAATCGATTCAGAAAGACGTCGACGTTGCCACGACGATATTGGGTCTTGCGAGATACAGCGACGATTACTCAAGATCAGCTGGTCCATCAATGATGTTTGTCAAGGATACAACTGACCATCCTGATAGCAGAAATCATATTATTCGACAACCCAATAATCGAGCTGTTCCTCCTGTTGGTGCTGCTATTGAAGATCTATCTTTTCCAAATACAGAATTTAACTTAGGATTTGCAGCACGTCGAGCAATGTTAAGAGGCGATAGGAGAAGATTTTCATGTGCAATTCCACTGTCACATATCTTTGGATTCTGTAGAAATGTCAGAAAAGCCATTTTCGGAGCCAAACACACAGTTGTACTAGTACGAAAAGGCACAGACAATGATGCATTATGGAGACCCATTGGTAATGAGGGTATAGTAATACTAACAAAATTTTCCCTGTGGATGCCAGTGATGACTCCGTCAATATCTGAAGAAGACCGGTTGTTATCTTTTATGAGTCAAGGCGGTAAATCAACGTTGTCATGGTTAACAATGACCACAGATGCTGTTCAGAGTGCAATTGATGGTTTATTTACATGGCAGATAGCTTCTCAGCAAGGTGTTTCTGCACCAAGACATATATTTATTGCGTTTCAAAATATTGCACGAGTAAACTCGCAAACACATAGTCACATGATATTTGATAAACTCGGTGTTTCTGACGTTTCATTAAGGATAAATGGACATCAAGAACCATCCGAAGATATTTTGTTAAATTTCGATCAAAACCATGTAGCACGGGCTTATCATCGTCTTATGACGTTTATGGGTCGTGATCAAAACATTGATACTGGTTTACAAATATCGCAGCTAGATTTTACAACGCTGTATCCGATTTATTACTTTTCACTAGAACATTTAGATTTAACCAGACAATCTGTTGTAGATATTCATCTTCGAGCTCGTGTGTCAACAGCAGCTATTGCTAATTACAGAGCAATTGCAGTTATACTCAGCGATAAATCGATGTTACTCGAAGGTGTTGGTGGACGAATGAGAGTTATTGATGCCCCAGTAGAAAATATGTAAATAAACATGTAATTAGATCGCTCATAATATTAATAATGTCATATCATCACGTTAGTGTAAGTCTGACTCCTGGTCAGATTAAAAAACTGCAATCAGCATCAAAAAATAATTGTGGAATAAAAATATCGCTAAAGCGAGAACAGATGACCGGTGCAAATAAACTATCGTTGACCGAGCGTCAGTTTAAAAACTTCAACGATGCTAAAAAATCAAATAAAGGCGTCAAACTTAATCTTTCTGCGGGCGCCATCAAAGATATTGCTAAATCGGGTGGTATATTTCCACTTCTTGCAGCTATACCAGCTTTAATAGCAGCTGCAGCCCCAGCTGTTGCAAAAGCAGCTGCATTAGGTGCTGCTGGAACAGCTGCTGGAATGGCGTTAAAGAAAGGAACCGGACAAGGAATCAAAAAAAAGAGGAAAAGGTCTAAGATTACCAGGAACCCCGTATTCATACGGAAAGGGTCTAAGATTACGAGGGACCCCGTATTCGTGGTACGGAAAGGGTCTAAGACTTCCCGGGACAGTTTACTAATATCACCTATGTCCAATTTTGATTTACTTAATGCTGCTAAGCAATTAAAAATAAAAAATTTCAGAGGTGTTTTTATGCGCGATCAATTACCTAGAACTGCTAGCAGTTCTGAAACTGGTATCATTAATCTCGATAAAAACTCTGGCCCAGGCACGCACTGGGTCGATTATGCAATTAATCCACGTGGAATTATTTATTTCGATTCGTATGGATTAGCACCACCAAAAGAATTTTTAAAGTACGTTACCGGTGATATTCCAATCTGGTATTCAACGCTACCAACACAAAAAATAACTGATCCTCCAATATGCGGTCGTGAAACCCTCGCTGTGCTTGATGCTGTATCAAAATCAACAGCACCGCCTCATAAGTCGTGCACGCGTTCACTACGCTACGTCATAACACTTAAACAGATATCAGTAAATATAATGGTAGATATTTACGGAAGATCCTCAGGTAAAACTCAGAAGGTCGATTTATCTAAATATGCAACTCTTGATCAGCTCAGAAATGAAATCGATGATTTATTAAATATAACAAGTGTGGATCAAAATGAAGTCGTCGTTTTTCAGGACAAACAAGGACGATTAAAAACGAGTAATATACAACTACTAGATGTACTTATACGAATTCCCAACGCGGTTGTTAATAATATCGTTACTTTCACTGATCAGGGCAAAATACAGGATTCCGGTAAGTCGGTTAACGATTATGTTAAGAAAACTGGTGATGTATTTACAGGTGACATTATTATGTCAGGAAGAAAAATTACGTATCTTGGAGATCCAATCGCAGATACAGACGCAGCAACAAAAAAATACGTCGATGATCAAGAATCCAAATACGTGTCAGTGCGCGGTGGTATAATGCGTGCATTTCTCGACATGAATAATAATGGTATTAATAATCTCAGAACACCAGAAACAGATTTCGACGCTGCAACGAAGAAATACGTCGACGATAAGGAAATTCCATTAATGACTTCGTTAACGACAATCAATGATGGAATTGCTACATTTAGAACTGATTATTTTAATCATGTACAAACATTTCTAAATTTTCGTAGAAATGTACACAGATCTATTAATGACTTGTCTGGAACTCCACCAACTGTTATTATTAATCTCGCTGACATTAACACAAGACTCAACGATATCATTAGTGGTATTCCTAATATTATTCAAAAAACGAATCTTATTAAAATTCCTCACAAGCAGATCATTAACATGGTATATACGGTAGCATCAGGAAAAGCAACATGGTCGCAGGAAAATAACACTTTTAAACACACTGCAGAGGTTACTGGTGTATATAGATTATCTGTGTTTAGCAGTGCAAAATTCAGTATATTTACCACATTTCCATGGCGTCATTCAACCAATGATTTTTCTGGAATTGTGTCTATAGTGTTAAATAAAGATGTCGAGGAAACGTTTATGCTGATAGCGAATGATAAAAAGTTAACCGCAGCGACTTATTGGTGGTGTATTGAGTTTGTAGCTGAAACTTCTCAATTAGTTACCTAGATAAGTATAATGAATCAAGAGTTATTTATCGATGTTCAACGTCACAGATACACTCAAGTATGTGAGTGTCAAACCAAACTAAAAAATATCATCGACGATTACACGATAAAGGTAAAAAAATATCGTCGACGTATGGTTGTTATTGATATAATGGTATACTCTGTTTCTGCTGTTATTGCTGGAACTGGATTATTACTATCAACAATAACGATGACAGCGCCTGCAGTTGTAACAATTATAGTTTCAACGGCAACAACATGTGCAGGTATTTTCAGCATTATCTCTAAAAAAATATCTACGTGTACGAATGATAAACTAAACGAGTACGTGATGAAATTGCACACAGCAACAGCCTCATACACTAAATTATGCTCGTATATTTCAGCGTATCTCAGTGATGGTAAAATATCCGATGAGGAGTTCGTAACGATAATGAAAACCTACGATGAAACATTCATAATCGCTAGTGATAATAACGGAAAGATGGAGAATTAAATAATAACGATAATAATAATGTCATCGTTAGAATTACTTCAGCAGATCGTAGCTAATACAACGCCGTCAAAAACTACTATGATATCATTAAGTTCAACCAATCCTGAATTTAGCTTTAACTTTCCAACCGCAATTCCAGCAAAGGAAATAGCGCTAGCGCTATTACGAGTTTATCATAGCTGGCCTAATATCAGGTCAAAACCGTTTGGTGGACAACAACCAAATAATTCACTGGTATTTGCGAATAAAAATAAACCAGACGGAACACCTGATTGGCAAGTTGTTGGAATTTCAACGGGCAGTTATCAAATAGAACAGATTAATGATGAGTTCCAACGCAGAATTAAATCTATCACAGGGAAAGAATCTAAAATAGCGATCACTGTTTACGAACCAACACTATCAGCGGTGATTGAAATAAATTCTCCTGATTACCTCGTAGATATTTATCAGAGTTCGATCAGATCAGTGTTAGGATGGCCTGAAGTTGCACCTATTTATAATGGAGTTTCAGAACCAAAAATAGAAGAATTTAAAACGAGTGAAGAAAAATTCATTAAAGATCCAGAATATCGAGGAAAAAATCCATGGAGATATATAATATTTGAATCTGATTCAAACAACGATATATTTTACTTTACCGATTTTGATGGTAAAGGGATTCCCAAGATGACTAGATCAGTATTCAATATTATCATTACGCCAGAGGGGAGGCATCGAGATATTGTTGATGAAAAAGTTTTTAAAGAATTTTTAGATCCTTTTAAACCTGAATACGATAAAACATTTAATGATTTAAGAAGTTTACTTATTTCATTATCTCAACATTATGATCATAATGTCAAGCAGCAAATAATCGAGTTAATAAAACATTTAAATGGGATGTTACTCGATTTATACATCGCCAATCGAAGTATTATAAACTCTGCAACTAGTGAATTAGGTACTGTTTTCACAGATCTAGAACGTAAGCAATTATTCCTTGATCATTATAAAATAAAAGAAGAGGAATTACAAATATTTGTTATACCAGATTTAAATAACGCTGAAATGAAGAAATCATTAAATGATCTTATTGAAGAATATTATCCGGGAGTAATTGAATCATGGAAAAAAATAGCCCCACCACCGGTTATACTAAAATACAATAACAATCCCTTTGGTGCCGGACGTCATATATCGCCAGGCATTGTAAACATAACATCGGTTATTGCAGTCAATCTGGTATGCGATGTTATTGAAGGTAGCTATCAGGTAGATCTTTCTAAGTCTAGCCAGGCCCAGCAAGGGTACATATTATTCAGTTTTAGCCCGTTGGCCCCTCCCGGTTGGTTAATTGTATCAGAACCAATTAATCCCGTGTACCTGCGAGTTCATAATCCGTTATTATCAAGAATACACTTTAAACTTACAGACCAAAGCAATCGCATTCTGGACACAAGAAATGAAGAACTAAATATAAACCTGTATGTACGCTCATAGAGCGTTATCATAATACGTTTTTATCATAACAAAAAAAAATATCCGGATGTCTATAATACTGTATTCTTTGTTTACATAAAATCCGTGCACAATCGAAATCTATTATCTAGAAGGCTGTGGCTGCATATTGATTATTCCATAACGGCTGTGCGTAAAGTTATTTTAAGAACATCCGCTATATGACTAAATCAATATCCTTGGTTACGGCTTACGCATAGACTCAATGTTATACAGAATTATATATATTTTTTGGAAACTAGAAATATAAAATTCCATTTTACACAGAAAAATGTGGTTTTTGTTAAGAACATTGTAGTTTTTGGGAAATAGGCTATTGGTAAACACATACTAACTTTTTCAATCTGTATATATAACAAGGTCCGATAGCTCAGTTGATAGCGCGTAGAAACTCTCATCCGGAGGGTCATGGTTCGAAACCCGAGAAAGACAAATTGTCTGCGGGAGGCGATTTTAGGCCAAGATTTATAATTTATTGGGGGCTCCAGCCACCCCATCCCCCGTCTTTAAGTACACCAATCCACTACGTCAACACGTGGTGGATTCACTTTTGTGAATCACCCATCGGTTGATCATTGGGGGTTGGTGTGCTTAAAGACGGCATTTCATCATCATCATCATCATCATATCATCTCATCAAAAATATACAGCGGGGGGTGATATGAGGTCGTGACCTTGTGACTTCACTAAAGGGGTACCCTACACAAGGGCCATTCCAAAAGACACAATCGCAAAACTAAAAATAAACCTAATGAGATTCCAGGTCACAAAGACCAATCAGCCTTTGAGTTCTTAGAGTTTCGGTTACGGATATCTAGGAATTCTTGTAAGGCAATAAACAGAATCTGATTGGTCACTAAAATAAGACCTACACGTGTATAAACAACCCTCTGAGTTCCTAGAGTTTCGGTTACGGATATTTAGGAATTCTTTCGGGGGTAAACAAATAACACGTATAGACAACCCTCTGAGCCTCTAAAGTTTTGGTTACGGATATTTAGGGGTCTCTTGGGGGGTAAATGTCTAAACAAGTATTCGGAACCTCATTAGGTTTATCTGATACAGCTATGGAATGGTAGACCGAATGTCACCCCGCGCTGTATATTTTTGTTTATTTTTATATTAAATAAACACTTATTATATAATGAATTTTGAAAATATCAATGTCATTGTTTCTGCGATTAAAAAATTACAACATAACGGTATCAATGTATCTGATTATCTTAATGCTGAAAAGATTCTATGTGATTTTGACTCATTACAACAACGAAAGAACGAGAACAGATTCACGCTATCCGCTGATTACAAATTCATGAAAATTATCCAACAAGGAATGTTAAAGTCACTGGCAACTGTCACTGATGATCAGGTAAAATTGTTTGTACCTCTCTCAAACGCTATTGACAAAATCAAGCTAGAATTATCTCATGAATACGAACAGAAAAAGATTATGAACTTTCGTATAAGACAATTAAGAGAGCATTGTGAAAATACGAGTGAAAATGACAGCGACAATGATGGACCATTAACTGTAATTATGGCTAAACAAAATCCTTGGGAAAATTAACGTTTCAGTAGGTATCTCTCATGGATATGTTTCTATGGATACCTCATATTGTATCCCAACCATGTTTCAGTAGGTATCAAGTAATCATTTGGTAACATTAAAAATGCGGTAGACTAAACGTATTGAAAATTTATTTTTTGTGTAAATCTTTTGGAAAAAGTAGATCTTGTAATCCCGTCTGCCACGTATTGTACCGATCGTGGCACTATGTCAAAATATTTGGTAGCAGAATTAATTGATTCAAAACTAATTTCTTCCCCAGTCTCTGTATTTACGGATTTAATAGTTCTCTTTCCGTATAATTTACACCTTCCTGTGTTTCCGGATTTACAATTTTGACTCTGCGTAGTAATTCGTAGATTTCCAAGTGAATTATCAAGTTTATCACCGTTGATGTGGTCAACCACATACCCATCTTTGATCGGTCCAAAATAACACTCGTATGTAAATATGTGTGATAAATAATTTTTATTTCCTTTGGTATGAAACGCAAGATAACCAGTATTGGTAACACCACCGACTGTTTTTTCAATCTGCAGTTTCTAATCACGCCATCACGAGATGCTTCATAATTGGTAAGGATTGGATGTGACACAAACTCATTTTGCTCCATTTATATATAATACTATTTGTCTAAATCATTGTTTTTTGAAAATCTAGCCAGATAATCTTCTTCGGTTTTTATAGGAGAGTCAGTGTTATATTTTTTATCGTAATATCGTTTCAACTCTCTGTATTTTTTACCACCGCATTGCGCACACAGTTGAGTTTTTCCTCGCACTCCAGCGCTACAAACAATACACGGTTTTGGTCCTAGACTCCCATTTCTGACGCATTGCATATGATAACTACAGTATTTATTCACGCATGTTCTGTTACACGGAGACGTATAACCGATTTTTAACCAGTGGCAATGATTTGGTTGAATCATATACAAAAAGATTAATGTTCAATTAAATAAATATTTGCCTTAATCATAATATGGAAGAATTATCCGCAATTGAACCCTACGCAACCAGATTCGATCTTGACAGACTACCCGAGTATAAACTTAGTATTTCGATGCAAGATCTAGCTTTAACGAATGAGGATATAACTAAACGTATCCGTGAGGCCAAGAAGGAATTTCGTGACGATGGTGCAGTTCATGCATGGTCAACATTCAGGATAGGACATATCGTTAATATGATGAACGACAAACGAGGAAAAGTAATTATTAATCACCTTGATAATCAAAAATATTTCATTTTAATAAAGTTTATTGTAGAGACAGATGACGATATCTGGATTATTCGTGATAAGCGTGATCCAGTCCGTGTGCAGTCCGGGGGTAATATTGTTTTCTTAAATAACAGATCCAAACCTGGAATACTTACTGGCATTGATAAACCGTATTATGAGAAATCGTACCCTGTAACTGCGGTTGTGTATGGAATATTTCCGCTGAATGATAAACCTAATGTTGCAGATCTCAAGTCAATGAAAATATCAAGAATAAACTGTGTAGCTGAACGAGTTACAGAACATTTTACAAACGCGATACGTGGTAATGGCTTAACAGATTTAAGACGTAAAAAAATAAACACATGGGCAGAGTCCGTTAAAGATACCGGAGTGTCTATCAGCGACGTTGCTGAGCTGGGAAAGCTATTAAAATTTCCAATAACAGTAAAGACGTTAACGGGAGAGATTTTGTACAAATCGAAATATGAATCCAGAGGGACTTCGATAGATATTATTGATCATAACGCGCACGCATGGACTGCTGCAGTAACAATATTTCCACGAGATAGAACGGTTAAATTTTATGACGGTGATATCTTTGATTTTATTAAAAATATTAGTAAAACCGATCCTGTTTCTGTTTGGTTATTTCAGAGTTCGGAATATAATCATTACGATCAATTTGTACGACCTAATGGTGATATTTATCGTACAGAATCTCTCCATGAGGAAATGGAACATCTTGCGCAACGCTTTTGGCGTGAATATACCTCTGATGATGTCATAGTTAGACAATTATTGAATAACTGTTTTACTGTTCCGTCAGTCGCTGCTAATTTCGCTCAGGAGAAAAATTCATGGAAAACGACACGATCGGAATTTCTTGAAGATGTCAAGAAAAGTTGTATAGAATATGGGCACGGTGGATTATGGAACACCAAATACGATTACAATGATGTTATCTCGGTTGATATGGTAGCGTGTTATCCTGGGAGTTTTCTTGGATATGGAGCATGTACTAAATACTTTAAGAGATTCGGACATCCTACACATGACATGACCAGGGTTGCGATAAACGGACCCTTACCAGATATTGACTTAACAGGATTTGCTCACGTAGAATCATTCGAGTTTAGAGAAGATCTCCATGCGATTACTTATGCTTGGTTCGGAAGACATTTTTCAGAGTGATGTTGGGTTCCGATAGTACTATTGCGATATATGCTTGATGTTGGATTTTTAATATCGTTGAGAGTAACTGAAGCGATTATATCGTATAGTTCACAGAAGCAAGTTTGGTTGCCAGAACCGGACAGATTTAATATCGATGATACCAGGAAAGAATTCCCTGATATTGATGAAGATCATATCATTAAAATAAATAAATGCAGGAACGAGCATGATGAAAAATTTGCAAAAGATCTTGGTAGAAAGATAATCGGTAAGTTTACTCAAGGTAGTTCATACGATTATAAACGACACTGTACAAGATTGATTATGGACGATGCTGAACTAGATTTTATAATCGCTGATACGATGAAGAAAAACAAATTTATAAACAGATGTAATGCTTATTTATCAGATGGAACAAAACTAGGTACCATTGTGAGTTATACTGATGGCGAGTCACCACAGTTTACTCATTTAAGATCTTCGATGTTAGCGTACGTTTCGATAAATCTACTATCGATGATAAATAAATTTCCTCGTCACGCTGTCAGAGTCGCTACGGATTCATTTTATGTACATAAAAAATATAAAGATTTATTAAAACTCGGTAATGGTGAATGGGGGGCATGGAGGATAAAACAGGAAAATATACTTAGTTATTCTGAATCTGCTGATGTTGAAATTGCGGAGACATATTACAAAAATAATAATCAAATATCAAAGTCATCTGCACCATCTGTGTACGATCCTGTATCTAGACATAAAACAGTTTATCTTAATGGGTGTGGAGGTTCAGGTAAAACAACTCGTGCGATTAATTTATTTATAAATAATACATCAGATATAATTGTTTTAACACCTACACATAAACTTGCTAGAGAAATAAAACAACGAGGAGTAAAATCATGTACATATCACAGTTTCTTTAGATGGTGCGGAGATACATGGACTCCATCGCGGATGGGTGAAAAATATATATCTAGGTATATCATTTGGGACGAGATATGCACGGTGTCGTTGGAAACACTAAAAACATTTCTTGAATGGTTATTGACAAAGAATACTGCTGTGATTATGTGTGGCGATAATGGTCAACCACCACCCTTTGTTGGACAGTCTCCACATGAATGGCTGAAAACATTTGTAGATTATTACGAAGAAATAAATGATGACCATAGAACTATCGATGAACCGCTAAAAGAGCTTAAAAGATTAATCAGACTTCAGCCAGATCAAATACAATGCGAGATTCTGCGTAAAGTAATTGCAGAAACTTCTATGAATGAATTTTGGACTTTATGGAGACCTGCTGATTTGATAGTCGCCAGTAGAAAGATAGTTCGTGATGAACTGCAAAAGAAATTATTTACGTTACATAAAGAAAAGTTTCCGGATCTACATGTACCTTTGTGTTATCGCCCAGCAGATACTCGACGACAGAATATTGAAGTTGAAATACCAGGTGGAGACGCTGAAAATGTCCGAGTACAGAATCTTGTCTTGAATGATATCGTGTTGGTTGCTGTTGATGTTGTTGAGAGCGCGTTGAACATGGATAAATCGCCATGGACGTTAGGATACGCTATAACAATTCACTCGTCGCAGGGATTAACTATAACTGATACTAGAATCTGGATTGTAGATGATCGTATTGAATGGTCAAATTTAGTCTATCTCGCCGTATCTCGAGTCAGGAGAATATCGCAACTGCGTAGGGTTATTGTAGATTACGTAATAACTGAAGAAATCACTAACAATATCGATATCAATAAAAAATTAGTCAGCTATAAACAGTGTGACAAAAAAAATAAGCGTGACTTTGATCTTGATGCTGAATTTATTATAACATTAAGACAACAACAGAATAATCATTGCGCAAGTTGCAACTGTAATATGTCATGGCAGTGTTTTAATCCAAGACAATTTACCGTAGACAGAATTAACAGTGATCTCGGTCATACACGTGATAATGTGATGTTGACCTGTCTTGAGTGTAATCGACGTCGAGGTTCTGGACGTTTACAAAACTGAGCTTGGTGGTAATTGCGTATCCTCAGGAATTATTTGCAATTGTTCACGTACAAATCCACGTTGAGGGGCTGTAGAATCTAGTCTGTATATTGGAGGTCTACCAGTGGATCTTACCACGCTAGAAATTTTATGTGTAGTCACGCTCCAGATAGGATCGGTTGCTCTTTTTTTACCACCTTCAAGTTCGTCAGGTTCATATAAATATCTAACTGTAACATTACCTAATACTGGTTGAGGTTGTTGTCCGTTATAGCTACGGGGTATATATTTTTTTGTAATCGCATTAGAAGGTTTCATGGAAGTTGCACGAGTAATTTCATTATTCAACGCAGCTATCACACTCGGTAATCTTGCAACCCATTCACGAGATCTATCCTTGAGGTTAGTAGATATTTCCTTTGCATATTGGTATCCAAATAACCGCTCAGCAAGTGTTCTATTAAATCGTTCAACGATTGCCTGATCACGATGAATTTCAGTATGTCCTTGTCTGATTTTAACGTTATGTTTCTTCATCAACGATGATACTACTCCAAGAAATTCTTTACCAGGATCAACTTGTAATAACCGTGGCCATTGTAGATCACCACGTTGATAAATGCGTTCAAACGCAGATGCAACTTCAGATGCTGTCTTTGTTGATAATGGCTCCGCTTCTTTATATCTACTCGCAACGTCAACGACAGTTAACGCATATCTATACGTGTATTGACGTCTACGTGTTTTAATGGTATCGTGTGGTAAAAATAAAATATCCGCTTGATGAACTTCATTAGGAACGCTAACATCAAAATGCGCATACTGAATTCTTTTAGGTGGACTTAGGAAGATTTGCCATATTGCCTGTCGTGCTAACCATGATGCAGCAACATCACGTGAAACTTTTGCTGCTTCGGCGAGTTTACTAATCGCTGCTTTACCTCTCCAGAATCCTCTCGGGGAATAATAAACAGATTCCATTATGATAGTTATATAATTAATTACCAGCCCCTAGCACTAGTTTACCTTTCATAGCAGTTTTTACTAGAAAGCTAGCGAGAGATTCTCTGAGAGATTTATTAGGTATAGAATTTAACGCGTGAATCAATTTCACATCTGCGAGATGTCGTTGTTGCAAATCCCTACTTTTATACGCGACATCATGAACGTGACACGCTTGATCAATCTTATTTACTGGATACTCTCCTGGTTTTGGTTGATCTTGGTTATCGAGTCTGATATCGAGACGAGTTCCTGGACCACAATAATTATATCCGGGTAAATGTTTCTCACCGGGGTATTTAGCCCATGGAGTTCCTGGTAATTTTCCTAACGAAGCAGCGATATCCCCACCTGTCTTTGATGAAATAAATTTATATTTCTTGGTGCCACATTTCACACACTTACCTGTAAGTGCTCGTCTTTTATTTTTTGTTGTTATTGTCGTTAATTCAGTAGTATCGGTAGGTGCTCTGCATCGAACACAATATAGACTCATATTATTAATTATATGGATACAATTGACTTTTCTGCGACACGAAAACAAGAACCAGTAAAGCACCATCCGGCGTTACCAAATTCTATCAGAATGATTATAATAGGCCCATCTGGAAGTGGAAAGACGCAATTATTGCTTAATCTAATAATGCGATGGCTGAAGTGGGATAAATTATATTTAATAGCGCCATCTGTAGATGATCAGCGATGTTACGAAGTACTTAAAGATTTTAATGAAAACGCAAAATTGTTGCATGAAGACAATGTCATAGACTTTATTACTGATATTGATGAAGCGCCATCCGTAGATGATCTAGATGGATTCATTAATAATCTCGTAGTGTATGATGATGTCATGCTGGACAAACAATCAAATCCAGCTAGAATATTTACTCGAGGTAGACATAAAAACACAGACGTGATTTATGTTACCCAGAGATATACACAAATTCCAAAAGTAATCAGAGACAACTGCAATATTTTGGTTGTGTTCAACGGAGTTGATAATCATACGCTGCAAAATATTTATTATACTTGGTGTTCTGGGGACATGGACATGAACAAATTTAAAAATTTCTTTTCAAAAGCACAAGCTGCTTCCTTTGGTTTTGTAACAATAAATTTACATGATCCTAGGTCAAGATATCGTAACGGACTTGATACAATTTTTGGATAAAAACCATAGCAGCAGAGAGGGTGAATGACCAACGCGTAGTGACCAGATTGTGAAAAAAATCAGAAAAAATCTGGTCAATTAGAGAAGTTTTCATTATTAAGACAAAAACTTTTTTTTCAGCCTTCGTAGGAACCCTTAATTTCAAAAAATAAGATCTCTAGCAAAGTGGTCTGTTCACCCTCTCTGCTGCTTCAGTTTTCAAACCAATTAGGCGCGACATCGAATTTCAAACAATACTTCCGTTATGTATAATCATGTACTTTTGTTGTAATATTCAAGGCTTTCATTTGTGTTAGTTGTTTAGGTTGTTTGTCTCTGTATTGTGACTACCTTCGTCAGGACTCATTCAGAGTGGATAGCTCTTAGGCTATTTTAAAAAGAAATAGTTCGAGTGAACGGTGTACGTTCTATATATATATATATATATATATATATATATATATATATGTGTGTGTGTGTGTGTGTGTGTGTGTGTGTGTGTGTGTGTGTGTGTGTGTGTGCACTTGTATTTATTCGTCATTTCGTCGTTTCTTTCATTCTGCCATCTTTTCTTCATTATTATTTTGATATGAGCTTAAGTAAAGCAAGCAAACCAAATCTTCTTTTCAAAAATATAAGCCACATGTTTTCATTATGTATTTTTACGACACGATGGAAATTACTTCAGTTGTCAAATCTAGTCATATTTCCATATTTTGACTTCATGATTCTGAAGAAGTTTTACCGTATGCAACTGTAGGTAAGGGGTATAACTCTTACAGGCGGTCAGAGAAGAAATGGCTCATATTGCACGTACTTGTGCTCGTTTGTTATGGTCGACAGAAAAGGTAATACTTAAGAGGACAGTCATTTACAGATGCAGCACCATACAAATGCAGCATCCCGAATATTTAAATGGGCAGATTTACAGCATAATTTAAGTAGTGTCCGAGGATCTGCTTTAGCTTATGTAATGTTTTCTATTGAACATCAGGAGTTGAACTATTCTGTTGTTTTGTTATTTGTGCCATAAAAGTGAGATAATAGAAAGAAAGTAGATAAAGCGTGCAAGCTTTTCCGGAAGGTAATATAACAAGGATTTAAAAGAAATCGAATCTTTTGTTATGTAATTGCCTTTTCTCAGCAATGTGCTGACAAATGAAAGGTCTTGGTCAAGGACATTAATGATAAGGACACAGCTCAGAACCTTGGCAAACGTTGTATGGTCAAAGCATAAGACGGACCAAACAAATACGACTGGCATTAGTTAAATGATTTTAAACTGATTGTTCTGAAACTGCGATTTTCAATTACATGATGAAAGAATAAGCTTGGTTGACTACGCTGTATTTTTTGTACCAAACGTAGCATTGCTTCCCTTTACATAGCATTGGTTCCCTTTTTGCATTTAATCATTGGGAAAGCACCTAAGTAGGTGACTTTTCACTGAAATTAGCATATTAGTGTTGACTTAGTTCACACATTATGGTACCTTGTGTTTACGTTTAGTTGCATATAAATTTTTTTTAAAATTTTTTTTCAGCTTTCTTTTAGAGGGATAATGTCTGAGCAGGACATGGGTAGGTGCTGTCACAGGAAATTCTACTGGGACACACACACACACACACACACACACACACACACACACCCCACTTATCTTGTACAGGCTGTGAGAGGACAGGTGTTGTCCCTTCTTCAGCCTATGGTTGGACAAAGTCTGGGATCTCATTGAGTGTAGACATACTTAGTATGCAAGGAAGAAGGTTCTTTCCTAATCTTCTTCAGAATTTTTGGGGTTATTTTTCCTGGAGTCCCTCGAGTCTCAGAGAAGACATGCCTGTCAACTCTTCACGTGGGGAGAAAAAAATCCTCACAATTTTGGGGTCATTCCACGATTACCTCACAATTTCATAATGTCTCCCAATTGTTGCAAAAAACTCCTGATTATTACATTTATAATGTCTTTTGATTTTCATTTCTCCTTAAAAAATATGTCCTTAATAGATACATGCAATCCACCGAAGCTATGTTCTATTTTATAACTTGTGAATATTATTGTGATGAAATAATTACCACACTATAAAGAATTCACATCTGCACTAAATAGAATGTTAAGTTTAAACTTTATTCATGTAAATTTGTGATTTTTTTTTTATCTCTACCACAATACAAAAAGCAGAAAATAAACCAGAACAAAAAAGAAACCACAACAATAAAATTGTTGGCAATTAATTTTGATCCCAAGAATGATCACTATGAATGCTGTAGCTCCATATGCTATAGCTCCATTCTCACCAAAGAAAGTTACACAACTAAACATCTGGCATTACTGTATTGTATAAATGAACATTAGTTTCCATCATTAAATTGAAAGAAGGAATGAAAATGCATACTACATAGCATATGTATCCTCAAAAGACTAATTCAGAATAAATATGTTTTATTGTAAACAATGTTAAATGCCTTACGAGTTGACAATAATGAAATAAGGTAGGATATACAGCGAGGGGAAAATAGTTGCCACATGTACGGTACTGTGAGACTGCCTATTGAGGCACCTTTAGTTGCAACCAGATGGGGCATCTTTATTTGCCAGTCAGTTGCTGGTGCTTACATAACACACTGTACAACATGGTTTCTTTGAATTATGTCAGAGGGCCAGTTGTTTTCACAAGATAGTTGCATCGATAAGGATTAACTGTTAATTAGTTGCACTGGCTTTCTTGCTTGTTTACTTAAGACTAACCTTTAGCTATTGTACACTTTGGCTACAACTGACCAAAATATGAAAATAGGGCATGTCCTGGGGGAAAATAAAGTGTGTCACAGGGAAAAACTGGGTCCTTTGAGAATTTCACACGTATTGGACCTGGTAGATTGGTCAATATTTAGTGAAAACGAGGCTTAAAAAATGCAGTAAAAAACCTCCCGATTTTAGGTCCCATTCTCCTTATATTTTTGTTTTCAGTCTTCTTACTTGGCTTTTGAAAAGTTGACAGGTATGAGAAGGATTACCCAAGTCTCCATTAAAGAGGATAATAATCTGTCCCATTCCATGAGGGCAGATAGCAAGTCACACCATTCCATGAGTGAGGAGCAGCAACCTCTTTTTTCCAGAAGGACCAGGAGTAAGTCATACCAACAGGTGAGGGGTGAGCAGCACCTTCTACTTGCCAACAGCTTGATGCAGGCTGAAAGTGAGTGGCATTCTCCCCCAGTTCCATAAGAGGAGAGCAGTACCCTTTCAGTCTTGGGGGCCTGATGTCATCATAGGATCGAGCCCCCAATAAGGGGAGAGCTCAGATCTGTATAAGATCTGAGGAAGGGTCTTTCATCAGATCTGAGTTGCCTGATGAGTCTTTTATACTGTACATGTCAACCATTACACTTTGTGCATAATCAGTAGGCTTTTATTCACTGAATTAGGTCTTATGCTCACCTGTATATAGATTGCGCTTTTCTGGTACATTAGAAAATAAAACTAAAAAAAGGCAAATAATAGTTGTGTTCATCAATATTATTATCATCTCTTTAATTCAGCTCATCATAAAAGTTAGAGAATATTCTAAAAAGAAATGATTGCTGTATATGACTAGCATAAGAACTAAGTTTTCCATTATAGATGTACATGTCATTTCCAAATTTTATATATACAGCAACTGTAGATGACCCATTTCCAAGAAAACAGACAGGTTTCTTTAATTTGAAACTTTTCCTTACAGACTAATTATATTGATAATCAAGTTAGATAGCAGACCAGTCTGTACTTTTAAAGACAATGGCATCAGATACTAAGCAAAAATGTTTTTTTGTACGGTTTGACTTGTGAATGAAATTTCTGTGATCAGAATGGTCTTTGTAAACTTCAAAACTTGTCCAGTCAGATAAAGGACAAAACAACACCACTTATAAATTTGAAAAGAAGAATAAGAGAGAGGTAGAATATAGCATCATCATGTTCATCACCGACTTTGTGGACTTCGTGATCATTTGGCAAAAGTTAAACACATAGACCTGTGTAAGTGAGTGTTGAATCTAAATAATTCTTCAGTATGTTTTATGTTTGTATTCTGGTTCTAATCCACATTGATTTTGCCCATTTTTGACAAGTATTTTGACTGCACATCCAGGTTAGTAGTAAAAATAAATGAATATTTTTCATAATGTGTACTGTAATTATGGCTTGTAATATATTGGCTATGATGTCATTGACTTAGCGAAGTATGGGTACTAATATTAGTACTACTACTGTATAGATTACACTATTTATGCTCAGGTTACAATTTTTGCTACTTATATTAGCAAAAATTATGTTTATACCTCATTTGGGGTTTGCATGTATGGTCTTTGTACCAGGCATGGGTCATTAGAGCTCCCACAGTATTTTGGATAGGAATCAAGCAGAGTCTCCCTTCTCTCCAGACTGTTATTTCATCCCACAGGGAATGGGAATTGGCTTACAGACACCAGATTAAGGAAGGGGATCGGATTGGCACCCCTTCTCTATTATTCTTCTAAATCCATATGGGAAATGGGGCCTTCCATCAGAGAGAAGCAATTTGCCCTTTCACTACATGCAGCCAACGACTTATGGACCTTATTCACATGGTAGTGAGATCATTGCTGCAGGCTGTTGATCTACATTGCCTTATGAAGTTGGGTCAAAAAGTGGGATTGGGATGGATCTACTTCCCCAAAAGGAGGGTTGAAGAGCCACTCTCACCCACTTGCTGTGTCCACTGCTAAGAAAATTGTTAGCTCTATAGGAGAGGTTATGGTTCAAGTTAATTTTCACCACAGGACAACAAAGAGACAACATTGGGTCATGTAGCCAAGTCTCTCAGAGGAGAAAGGGACAAAGATGTAATTTCTGTCCTCATCGATATGCATAAGTTTGATACAGAATAGGCTGATATACATAACCCCTCCCTTAGGGTCCCCTGACCCCTTTCTCCTGTTGATAAAGGTGGCAGAGGAGAAAGAGGTCTAGATTTTGTAACCGTATCCCAGACTTTCAGGTTTTGGTGACCATAAAATTCATCCAGTTTGGAAATGCTCGATTAGGTCTTATGTTGCTTCCTCACTAATTTATAATTGAGGAGCTCTATCAAAGGTTTAGAAAAGGCCAAGACTGTGCCTGACATCGTAATGAGTGGTATGTCCCCATCCCCACAATACAGCGACCCGTGGAGCTGCTTTTGGCTATAAGGTTCATACACCCTCATGGCCCACTAATCTGCCCACTTTGAATGCTGAAGCAGCTCAAGTGCTCATGTCAATGGCACCTTAGCTCACCTTCCAGTGAAATCTCTGGAATCCTTTTGAGTCAAATGTTAGGTAACTGGTAATTGTAGCATCACATGCTGACTTTTTCAGGAGCCTCATTCAGCCTGCTGAAAGAGGAATCTCTGTCAAAATGGCTATTTATTGTTTGTTTGAAGCAGTGGCAGGCATGTATTTTCCTTGTCCATAGGCTTGTCAGGGGAGGTTCTCCACCTTCTCATTGATGTTGCTTTGACCACTTCCAAGGTCAAACTTGGAAGACCTCCTGAGCCATGGTTTAACCAAAGAAAATTCCAGTGTGGAGGAAAGATAGGGATGTGAAAGTATGCATCCTGAAGATCGTTGGAGCTGGAGGGACTGATTTTTCAGGGTGCATGTCCTGGGAAGAACCTACCCTCCACTTCAACAATTTGGATTTGCGGGCAATGTTCTTAGCCCTTTAGTGGTGCATCCACCAAATAAGAGGTCGCTCTGTGATGGTCTCCAATGGCAACACAACAGTGGTGGCATACTGAAGGAGATCAGGAGGCAGACCTGCACCTTATCTTTGGATGGAGGTTTGGAGCCTCTTTTGTTGGGCAACTTCAGAAGGAATTACCCTCTGAGTTTGCCACATTCCAAGCAAACGGAATATTTTTGCGGATAGTCAATGAAAGTGAATGGTCACTTGACCCATAGCAGACTTGCTGTTCCACCTTTGGGGGATAATTTTGGTGGACTTGTTAAACAATAATCTGCTCTTTTGTTTCCCCCAGTCCACATCCAAGGGGCTTCGGCAGTGGACTCTTTCAGTCTGAAGTGGAATTGTCAGTTTGCTTATACCTTTCCGCCTTCCAGAATAATCCCTCGGGTTTCACACAAAGTGATGCACTCTGCTGCTCAGATATTTGATCACTCTTCTATGGCCCCAGCAATTATGGCTCAGTGATCTGCTGGTGGACCATGTCAGGACCTCAGCTGTCTGACACAACAAACCACAGATATTCCATGTTCACACTTGGTTCATCGCAAATGATCTCTCTTTAAAAAACTTGTTTGATCAGTTTTACCAAGTGCATCATTTAGTCCACCAAGTGCATCATTTAGTCCAGGTGAACATCAGCATCTAATGAACTAGAGAATCTTGTTGATGGTGTAGTAGAAAACAAGTCAATCCTACCTGCCCCTTATGAGTGCAGTGGCTGGCTTTCTTCACTTCCTTTTCAAAGAGAAACAATGTTCAGGTTCTACTATTAAGGCCTATTGAGTAACCCTTTCTGATACTCTCAAATTTTCAAAAGGCCTGGATATTGGGACAGATTCTCACTTAGCATATCTGGTCATGGATTTTGAGAAGCAAATACCAGTGATGCACTTGATAATGACTAAATGGAATCTTTCTTGTGTGGTTTCATAATAAATTTCCCATGAATGTTTGTGTTAAGCTTCTTTTGTGAACCTTGCCCTCGATGGTTTTTTGTTTTCCTTAGCATTTGCAAGACAAAGAAGCTAGTTTCATACCTATCCATAGGGTGGGTTATATTGGGTTTAGTGGGAATTATGACTTAATTACTCTTCTTTGCCAAATCAGGTTTGTGGCAGAAATCCAGCTTCCACTGGTTTCTTCACTCCTAATTGACATCCCAGTCTCAGTCATATATATGTTGGGGATAATCAAGAAAGGCTTTATGTTTTTATTTGGCAGCTTCTAAACATAGAAGAAAACGTAGGAAGCATTTTTTTCCCTCATTAAAGGTTCAACCAGTATTTTAGCTTCTTCCACTTTTAGGTGGATTGCATTAACTATCAAGAGTTTACCAGTCTCTTACCGATTGTGACATGTCTTTTATTAAAATTAAATTACATGAGGTTCAAGCCAGTGCTGCCTCGTGGGCCACTCTAACTCATTCATCTTTGGAGTTTGTGAAAAAAGCAGCACTTTGGCACTCATACCACTTTCTCCTTTTACTTTTGCTGTTAACTCGCCAAAGCTAAGGCAATTTCACCTTGGGCCCAGTCATTGTTGCTCAGAATGTGGTCCATGTAGATTTAATTCCGAAGCAGTCTCGGACTTTCCGATGAGGATGAGTTTTCCTTGTATTCGTTTTTACTCACCAGTGATTGTCAGCCTCCCACACAATGGCCAAATTCAGCAAAGCAATAGCAACAGATCTTTTAGTGCTGATATGAAAATGTACTTTTTGGGGGTGGGGATAAAACTAATTTTAAGGATGTAATACTTACCTATTGCTATCGCCAGACCCCTCCTCCCACCCTGCACTAATGTCCCACTAAGTTATGAAGGGCAGTATGCATGTGCAACGTGTCTATTGGGTGTCTAGGACAATCCAGTCTTCTTTAATCTAATGGTTCACCCTAATGGGAGGATAAACTCTCATCATATGGTAGGGATATTTTCCTCCCAGAAAAGTATCAGCTGTACAATAGCAACAGGTTCATATTACATTATTAAAATTAGTTTCATCCCCAGAAAAAAAAAACATTTTTTCAAGAAAATATGTTCACCTGCTTTCATTGATACATTTTTCCATGTCTTAATGCTGCTACGCACATTTGTTTTAAGCAGTACAAAAGGTACCATGATGATGTTTGTGTTCTTGTTAGATCCCAGTGCCAATGATTGTCAAGGTACAGCAGAGATGGATGTCAGATGAAAAGATTATCACACCAGGGCAGCTTGAACCTTCAATACCTGATTATGTGGACAGGGGAAATAAAGAGAATATAAGAGACAAACGAGCAAGGCTTCTTTACCAGAGCAGGAAAAGAGGAATGTTAGAAAATGGTCTGCTTCTCAGGTAGATGTGGCTTTCTTATCTTTGTTTTGACTTTATAATGAATAATGAATTGTGTTTTTCTTTATTTGGATTTGACACAAGCAACTTATCCAGGGGTCAAGCTAGACTTGATTTTTAGGGATAAGTGACTTCTCCTTTTGGACAGAACAGGAAACAGTGAGAGCTCAACAAGGAGAAGTGGACACAAAGCAAGAAATGCAATTTTTATATATATATATATATATATATATATATATATATATATATATATATATATATATATATATATATATATGTGTGTGTGTGTGTTCTCTTATTTAAATTATGCCCTCTATTTCCCAGTATTCATATTTGCATTTAACATTGGATTTAAGCAATACTTTATTTTCAAGTAGAAAACTTTCTTAGTTATTTTGGCCATATGACTCTAAAAGAGAATAATAGAAACTGCATTGTAACAAAATTTAACTGAGTAACTAGTTTACATTATTGTAATTGTAAGTTGGTAAATATGCTTAAACAACTACCCTTAATCAATTTTTTTAAATATATTTTTGTATTATTTTTTTTTATATACTTTTTAAAAGTTCACTTTCAGAGATTTCTAAACGCATTTGACACAACCCCTGTACCATGTACATGAGGGCAAATACACATGTATCCTCATTTCTTTGTTGTGGATAAAACATTACCATAACTATTCATACATAACACACTAAAATGCATAAAATTACAGACCTGGCTCATTTATAGTCTGTTTATGAACTAAACCCTTCTTTCCAACCGAATCAACACAGACGTAAGTGCATCTGTTTTTAGAAGGAGGGGTTTGCGTAATGTAATACTCAATTTATATAGCTTCACTACAACAGTCCATGACAGGATTGCAGATTTATGGTTTATTTATTTGTCTACATACTTGTATTAATTTTGGGCATTGATTAAATATTATCTGCTTCACAGCTTTTTTTCTGTATTTTCACAAATACGAGTCAAGTCAGAAAACAACTTCGAGCTTACAACACTTTTTGCAAATTCCATAACATAGCATTGTCTCATACGTTTCTGACCTATATAATTGCATTTAAAGTTAAACCTTAGGCTAAATAACATAATACCTAGGCTTTGCTTTCTATGAATTGTATATTTTTCTGTATATATTTCCTCGATGATTTACGAAACAGTCAAACTAATAAACTGGTACTTCCCAGACATAGCGATGTCCGTCATTTTTTCCCGGTTACTGGTACACTTACAGTTTCAAACTAATTTTATGATGAAATAGTGTACAAGAGGTAATTATAATATACAGATCACCGATTTTATTCTTAAAACACAAATTGCTATATACATACTATTGTTAAAGTTTCGAAACACGAGTTTGTATGTTTTTATCATCGAAGGATAACATGCGTAAATCGGGTAGTGATAAGGGCCTAGTTGCCACCTCGGGAAATGGTTAATGGTCAATCAGCTATCAAAACACATGCCTGTGAATGTGCAAAAGTTTGTTTGTCAGAGTATAAATTTCAAAATAATTCCTAGCTACTGATGGCTTGAAGGATACCTTTCACTACAACACAATACTAGAATAAACCTGCCTAACGTGAGGGGGCCATCTCAAAAGGTATCTCAAAAATGGACCTCAAAAAAAATCACAGGGTGAAGTTGTTTTCGCTTTCCTAACAGAAGAAGGCAAAGTTTACAATTTTTAGGCGACTTAGTCGCCCACTTCGCCTGGTAGCGTGACCCCTGAGAAAAGCTGTATCGAAGTACTACCAGAAATCATTGTCAAGCACTTTTTGTTTAAAAGAGCAGGAATTTCATTTGAGGAATATGTGAAAATTAATTTGGCAAGCATTTTGAAGGGAGGAAAAAAAAAGAATTTAAGTCTAGTAATGAAGGTATTGTAATAGGTTCTTTTTGTTCTGTAATACCATTTAAATATTTTGACACGTAGTGTTCGTGCATATTGACAGTATGTTTGATCATGTATGGATCATAATCAGATGTTTGGGTCTTTATGGATAAATTTAATCAGATGTTTGGGTCTTTATGGATAATATTAATCTGATGTTTGGGTCTTCATGGATAATATTAATCTGATGTTTGGGTCTTCATGGATAATATTAATCAGATGTTTGGGTCTTTATGGATAATATTAATCTGATGTTTGGGTCTTTATGGATAATATTAATCAGATGTTTGGGTCTTTATGGATAATATTAATCAGATGTTTGGGTCTTCATGGATAATATTAATCTGATGTTTGGGTCTTCATGGATAATATTAATCAGATGTTTGGGTCTTTATGGATAATATTAATCCGATGTTTGGGTCTTTATGGATAATATTAATCAGATGTTTGGGTCTTTATGGATAATATTAATCTGATGTTTGGGTCTTCATGGATAATATTAATCTGATGTTTGGGTCTTCATGGATAATATTAATCAGATGTTTGGGTCTTTATGGATAATATTAATCTGATGTTTGGGTCTTTATGGATAATATTAATCAGATGTTTGGGTCTTTATGGATAATATTAATCTGATGTTTGGGTCTTTATGGATAATATTAATCAGATGTTTGTGTCTTCATGGATAATATTAATCTGATGTTTGGGTCTTTATGGATAATATTAATCTGATGTTTGGGTCTTTATGGATAATATTAATCAGATGTTTGGGTCTTTATGGATAATATTAATCAGATGTTTGGGTCTTCATGGATAATATTAATCTGATGTTTGGGTCTTTATCGATAATATTAATCAGATGTTTGGGTCTTTATGGATAATATTAATCAGATGTTTGGGTCTTCATGGATAATATTAATCTAATGTTTGGGTCTTTATGGATAATATTAATCAGATGTTTGGGTCTTTATGGATAATATTAATCAGATGTTTGGGTCTTCATGGATAATATTAATCTGATGTTTGGGTCTTTATGGATAATATTAATCAGATGTTTGGGTCTTCATGGATAATATTAATCTGATGTTTGGGTCTTCATGGATAATATTAATCTGATGTTTGGGTCTTCATGGATAATATTAATCTGATGTTTGGGTCTTTATGGATAATATTAATCAGATGTTTGGGTCTTTATGGATGATATTAATCAGATGTTTGGGTCTTTATGGATAATATTAATCAGATGTTTGGGTCTTCATGGATAATATTAATCTGATGTTTGGGTCTTCATGGATAATATTAATCAGATGTTTGGGTCTTCATGGATAATATTAATCTGATGTTTGGGTCTTCATGGATAATATTAATCAGATGTTTGGGTCTTCATGGATAATATTAATCTGATGTTTGGGTCTTCATGGATAATATTAATCAGATGTTTGGGTCTTCATGGATAATATTAATCAGATGTTTGGGTCTTTATTGATAAATTTAATCAGATGTTTGGGTCTTTATTGATAAATTTAATCAGATGTTTGGGTCTTTATGGATAATATTAATCTGATGTTTGGGTCTTTGTTGATACCTTTTAGCTTTAGTTTCATCAAGTTCAAGTTAAAATTTCATCTTTTCTGTTCTTTTTTTCAGCCTCTCCAAAATTGGGGAGTCCATTGTTGGCCTGTGGATGGGATTGATGGCCTGGCTATCAAATCTGTTCCAAAGTAACAAATCAGAATAGATGGACCCTCAGGTCAAATTTGTCACCAGAAACAATGTTGAGCAGTGTTATGGCAGCAGAGTACATTTTTTATTTTCCTCACACTGTATGTAAATGTTCATTATTGTTTATAATGTCAAAAATTAAATAAATCAGCATTTGTTATTCTATATTTTTATTCATCGAGAAAGATTTGTTGAAAAGATTTCCATGAAAGAATCAGTCAGCATATAGCTTTAGAGGTGGTTGCACAATGTTTCCAGTAAAAATTTTAAGGTTTTACATTCTATGTATTATATGCAATATTATGGGAACCATGTGGACCTCGGTTTCTTTAATCTTTTTACACTGTACAGTCATGATCTTGGACTTCACTATGATAGAGGCTGGTGTAATTAAAATAAACCAAGAATATCTTTTAACCATAAAGTTGTCAGGGTTATCTCCCTTACTCTACAAGCAGACTTGAATCGATATTGTTTTGTATGCTTACTGAATTTTAAACCAGTAAGAGCTCTACTGTAATGCATGAAAATATTTTCAATAACTTTGCACCTTTTTCTCAGATTTTCTTGCCATGCATGCATTTATTTCTTGCTACTGATAGGCAAATAAATGAAATAGTAACTGTCCCAGGAAAGCTTCCTAGAACTGGCCTTTTGCTGCTGGTTAGGGAGATTAGTTTGCCAAATTTGAACTAACCCGTTTCATCTTAGTATCACAAGACCTCAGGTATTCAATTTGTTATCAGTTGTCTTTTATACAAGAAAGATATCTGGTCATGTATTTATATACTTTTTTTTAAAAAACTAAGAGTTTAATAAGATATCATTTATATCTATTCCATGAAAATTAATTTGCATGTGTCCATTGTATATCCGAATGGCAGCCGGTAATTTCACATTTGATGAATCTGTATGGTTTATTTTCAGTTATATATGAAATAACCCTGCAAAGATACATAAACTTTATTTTAACATTTGTATAAAATCCTCAACATTTTAATTAAATCATACCCATTGTTTTTGTCTGAATATCAAAATAAGTTGTGTATTCCAGTGTCAGCATGCCGGGATCATTGTTTTTATATGGAATCATGACAGTAGTATGTGCATATTTTGTTACCTTTGCTCAACCGTATGTGTCTGCATCAAGTTTTGTTGGGGGTTGCATTTGGATCTGTTATACAATACAGCCAAAAAAGACAGTACATTGTTACATTTTATCTGTATAAAAAGACATTTTACTTTGTGGTAGATGAAATGCATTTAGATTTAGCTTGCTTAATATGCCACTAGCTTTTGTACATTGTCCAAGAAATTCTGATGTGTAACTGATTCATATTGGCATGATGGTAGGTTGTTAAATGTGCTTAGAGAGTGCAAAGTTAAGAAGATATGTACATTATTCTTTACCTTTTTAGAACTTAAATTTTAATTGGCACTTGATAACCGGTTTGTGTTGTTATGCAGTTGAACTCTAGATACATAAGTAAATGTGTTCAGTTAACTGGCACCAAGGTAATATATACATAGATTCATATTTTATTATTATTTAAGTCCATGAATTTACATAGTCCTATTTTCATTCATAGTATCATGATACTGTCACTTTTTTGTATGTTATCGTAGCCATAATAGGATGTTTATACAACTGTATACCTACTTTAGCGCCAAGAAAATGGTTCCAGCTCATGGATAAATTCTTTTTTTTTTTTTTTTGTTCCCTCTAAATTCTACTCGTGTCTTGTTTTTTATTTGTGACAGATGCATAATGTTTGAAATGTACTAATGCTTATGACACAGCTGATTAAAGTAAACCTGCTATTCTGTAGTAATGCTCTGTTTTAAAATGAACTGGAATGCTGGGAGATATCTTAAATCTGTATCATAGTGCTGATGTATATTTTTTCTTTATAATTGTCATGTTTTGACAGCCTGGTCCTTTTAATTTTGTGCCAGCTGATAGCAACACCTACAAGTTATCTTATGCCAAGGCAAGTTGAGTGCCTTTCCTTAGGACATTAACTATGGTAACCAATCAGGACTAATCCAAATGGTGGGGACTGAAGCAAAACACTTTAAGTTTGAGTTAGTGCCTTAACCATTGAGCCACTGCAGCTGCTCCAGAAACTTAAATAAAAATAAATTCAGTCACAAAATTTAAGCATCTGTTTATTGCTTTTCATCACTATTTATATTTTATGTTCGCTACCAGAAAGTAAATGACGGGGGGGCAGGGGATAGTGCAGCAAATGCATTCATTCTAACAAGATAATATTTTGGCCTTATTCTAATTAAATTTTAATTAAAGTTTGGTTCTGATTTCATTACACCAAATGCACATTTTTCAAATTCTGGTAGCACGTACTGTGCAAGTAAAAGTAAGTAACATTTTAGGATTTACAAAACGTTCTTTCATTTAAGGATAAGGACTTCACAACTGGTCATTTTTATATTTTCATTGTATAAAAACAGAAGTGCACTCGAAAAGTGCTTACAGTCTCAGAAGAGGAAAAATAATGCATGCAATGAAAATTTATTTAACATTAGGTGAAAATTGCGCTGGCTGTCAGAATAAAGTTGAAAATTACCAATGCTTGTCCATTGGGGGGGTAAGTTGTGCACCAAGTTCCCAAATAAATGCACTTTTTGTAACATTTGTCATATATGCGTATAAGTTTTCTCAGTTGGCCTTGTCAGTCAGAAATCCCAGAACTGGCTCATAATCAACAGCTTTGAAGATGAACATATTTTGGGGTTGATTGCAGTAATAAAGTAAAATAATGATAGTAACATTTAATTTGCACGAAATATTTTGCACTCATGCTCCTCCTTCCCCCCTCCCCTTATTTATTTCTCACCACTTGCTGGTTTGATGATGCTTATTATTATTAAAATGAAATGCCATTATTGGCCCTAAAATGCTCTAATAAATGGAAGCTGTCAGATTCTGGAAATAATTTGTAAGAAGTCTGAAAAAGAATCCAAGATGTCCAGATTTTTATTATGCTTCAGTTACAATTATGTATTCGTGTAACCTTTTCACTACCATAGTAACCTGTCAACAATCATCATAGAAAATGTATGTGGTTGTGCTGGCTGCAGTGGTTCTTACCAGGGTTTTGTTATTCCTCCACCAGGTACTTTGGCTACCATGTATAGTCTATCATGTTCTGAAAAATCTCATTAAACCCAAAACAGCAGCACATCAGATGGAAAGATTAGCACATGTCATGGGTATTTTGTTTATAGCTTTTCTTTCTAAATTTCATAGTTGAATAAATGGTTCTTTTTGGTTCAAATAACAAATATAAGCTGACTCTAGTGCATCTTTCTTTTTCAAATTCGAAAACTGATTTTCTCTCTCCCTACCCATGCATTACGAAGTTTATAATCCACCTGCATTAGTTTTTTCAGATGATTATATTTTCCTTGTCAAAGTGCAAAGCATCAAGTGTATGGGATTTGTCATATCATTTCACATTTTTACCGCAATTAACCCCTGAAATTAGTGTCTTTTTCCAGAAGATTTTTCAACTGACCATATCAAAATGTTCTCAAATGTTTATGAGAAGATCATAAATATATACAACAAACATTTACAAAAGTGTTACCTGACCTTAAATGTGACAGTTTTTGTAGCTTTCACAGAAAATTCTCAACTCTGCATGTTCTCCACTAAATGTTTGACAAATTTTCTTTCATAGTTGTTAATTTTCCTTTTCAAGCATGTTTCACACTTCTGTGATACATCATCATTTATATGCAGTAATATTTAAACGATAGATACATCAAGACAATTTGAATTCAGACCTTATAAGAAATTAAATACTGTGAACTTGGATAGCTTGGTGGGCATCAAATTTTGTAGTTTCAGGAATAATTGAATTTTTTCTGGTACTTATTTTCATTAAATCCTGGATGGGTCCTTGAATTTATTGTTTTAGCATGCTCCACAAAAATTGCTACCCCACCAAAAACCACTGACTTCTCTGAATAAACATTATATATATATATATATATATATATATATATATATATATATATATATATATATATATATATATATATGGTTTGTAGAATTAAATTCATTTTCAAAACAATTACAATAGATCATCACCTTTTGGCATATTATATGACCACACATCATTGTCTCCATTATATGACAGCACATCTGTGTCTTGATTCCAGGGCTTTAGTGAAGCATATTTTGTTACGTAATGCTTCTCTGATCTTGAGATGTTTGATTATAACAAAACAAATCTGGTGCAGTTAGTAAGAGGTACAAATTTCCATAATGTTATGTGTAACTCTTTCATGGTGTAAAATTGCAAAGATCATCAAATTCACAGCATTCTATTTTTGCAGGTATTTTTTAAATGAAGTGAAAATAATCGATAATATTTTAATCAAAATAGCATAAATAATTGGCTTTTGTCATTTTCTCATGCAGGATTTCCATGAATGTATCATTTTTAATGTTCCATGTATTTACATTTTAAAATTGAATGACAGTGTCAATAGATTTTAGTTGCATTTTTTTTTTTCATATGTACTTACTAGTCATCTATATGTTTAGTTTTGCAAACTTGTTTCCATTAAATATTATACCTTGCAGTATCATCGTACAATGGAAACATTTTTAATTGAAAAAGAAATTTTCATAACCGATATTTTTACCTAGTAACACAGAAATTATAACTGCAGACTGCTTTGTTCGTAATGCCGATATTTGAGTACTTGTACCATAACAGCTATATGTTTTATTAGTTGATAAACAAGGTATAGTCTGGTTCTTCAATATCATCCTCACTTCATGGACAGCACTTTGTAATCAATATGCTGATTTTATTATAAATATTTGAACAGTTTGAAATCTGCATGGCACACTCTTAACTCTGTGTATGTTTCATGGACGCTTTTGATTCTCCATGTTACTTTACACCATATAACAAAAAAAAATAGAAGATTTGCTGCTGAAAATAAATGAAACAGTGACTTAATAGGTTGGTTATGATAACAGAATGGACCAATAAGTTTATTTATCTGCCAAAAAAATATAAAGAATAGATAATTAGATGGAAGAAGACAAATAACTTCTTTAAGCTTATTTGTGACATTTGTATAGAATTTGAGAAGATTTAAGAATGCCATTTTTAAAAATGGTCACAGTGTAGCAATTAAATTTGTAAAGATTTATTGATGGACATTTTTAGTACAGCACTAGAAAATTATTGTCACATTGCTGTTTCAGAAACAAAAAGTAATGTATTTTCATCACTGTATATTTTGAAAATATAATATGAACCTTGACTGCATGCTATTCCTTTATAATATGAAAGTTTTATCTTAGGACTGTAAAACAGCTGTGTCATTTTATTGTTGTCCTTATGTGCATGTTTTAACCCTTGTAATTTTTAACACATCACTTTAAGTGTACTTTCTATGTCTGTAAAAATGTCTTGTAAAATAATAATAATAAAGGTAGATTTTAGAATCCAGGAGATGTTTTAATTTATTTTCACCTTTTAGGAATGAGTTAAACTTTTAGCACAAAATGGCCAGGTGTTCTTTTTAACCTTATCACTAGTAATGAGAAACTAACTTAGACATTTTCGTTTGCTTTTTCCACATCAATCTGTATCTGGCAATGTGTTAACAAAATCCAACTATTTTTGTTCAGGTGAGTTTACTGTTGATATGTTCAAGTGTCATGAGAAGTAATATTCCATTCACACCAAATTTGTCACTTGAATGATTTGCATTTTTTAGTTCTGTTTTCTTTTTCTTTTTTTTCAAACACTGTTACCTACAAAGTCGTTTATGTTCATATGTAGAGGATTGTTATATTAGGTCATTGAAGTGTGTGGACATGTAAACTGTAATCTTATTTATGTTTCCTTTTCATGGCTGAGCAGATTGTCGTGTTCATTGAGTTTGGGGGCCTACCAATAATACACCCTTTATATGTTTGCGTAAAGTTTTGTCTTTTTACGGCGTTGTGTTAACGAAATCTGAACTATTGTTGTTAAGGTTTTTCCTTTTTCAGTCTGAATTGTTTGGTGAAAACCCAGCTTACTTTATTGGCTCCATTCCCTATCACGATCACTGGTGTCAGTCACATCTATGCTGGGGATGACCAAAATAGACTTCTCTTATTAGATAGGGCTTTACAGTTCTATTTGGCAACCTTGAGAAAGGACGGTTGGCAGGGTCTCTTTATACCTACTAAGGGCTCCGCTCATATCAGCATCCACCATTTCCAGGTGGAATGTCCAAACTATGAAAAGAGTCCCTTACTGAGAAGGACTGTTCGTTTATGAGAATGAAAACCCATGAAGTTAAGGCTATTGCTACTTCAAGGGCCTATTTTAATCATTCATTACTGGAGGGTGTTTATGAGAACCGCGCCTTTGGTGGCTGTGCACTTCCATAATTTCTCCTCCTTTACCCTTGATCTTTGGCGCACTACAACAACAGAATTTTTTTTTTCCATGGGCCCAATATTTACAGCAAATAAAGTGGTCCAATCTGCTGCCAGCTTTCAGTGGTGGAGACTCCCAGTGTAAAGGTATCTTATTTTTATACCAATGTGTGAGGCCAACAGCCTCCATCTGATGCCTCTGAACTGGCAAAGTCAACAAGACAATAGTGACAGATCATATATTACTGAGATTATAATGTTTTTCGTGGGGGTGGGGGGTTATAATGATCTATTTATGTTATTTGTCACCATTGCAAGATTTATTCATCCCACTCGCACTGGTGTCTTAAGACATATTGTGGGTTCAGGTCAAAGAGGAAGGGTATCCCACATGGACCTTGTATTTGGATGTCATACTGGATTTGTGTTTTAGAAGTTTTGGGACTTTACACTTTCCAGACTGCTCCGGTGGCCTAGTGGTTAGAGAGTCTGCCTCGGATGCGGGAGGTGGCGGATTCGAACACTGGCCAAGTCAGACCAAAGACTTATAAAATGATACTAGCAGCAGCCTCGCTTGGCGTTCAGCATTAAGAGGTTAGTGTTAGGACTGGTCGGCCTGGTTTCAGGATAATGTGACTGGGTGGGAGATCATGCTACATGTCTGTGGCATGATGCCCCAGTGCTAGTCATCACTATAAACTGTCACACTGCAGACATCATAGCGATACGAATGAAAATTTTTAAAACTACTTTAAAAATTCAAAACACACACTCCACTTTCAAACTAATGGGAGGTTGAAATTATCAGCTTGGACGAGAGTACTTTTGACCCAGAAGAGGTAGAAAGGCAATACGTGGTAAGTGAGTATTGTATAATTAAAATAGTTTTACACCTCCTCTCCCAAAAAATTACCAGATGTTATACCCATCCTTTCGCCCACACACCTCTGTCTCAATGATTTCATCCTTACTGCTGGATGTTGTGAGTAAAGTTTAAATCATCTCTCTCTCTCTCTCTCTCTCTCTCTCTCTCTCTCTCTCTCTCTCTCTCCTTTTAGAGTTGTCTCTCAAAATAATTCATTTTTGTATTTGCATGGTACTTCAGCAATAACCAAGTGACTTTTTTATCATTCTAAAATAATGTTTTATCTGATTAAAATCAGATCTCCACGCGGATCATACAGTTTGCACAGCGGGTAATTTTTCGGCTCATGCTTCTTTGAATTAAAAAAATAGTTCAACTTTAAACGATTTGGTACAGTTCATTAAGCATGTACAATTTAAAAGGTCACAGCAACAATTAAAATCGTACTTTAAAAAGCCTTTAGATTCTATAATACTCGTTTCGCAACCGGTGGCGTAACAAGAAATGCTCTCTCTGCACCCCACCCCCAACTTAATTCCACTAAAAAAGTTGTTTGATCACATTATATTCTTAGGACTCTATGGTCTTTAACTTGGTAACAGAAGAAATAAAGCCAACAAGTTTAGTAAAATTTAAACAAATAAGTTACTTCCTAAAATACTAAATTAAAGTTTAAAAAAGGAATTTACAGTAATGTGAATTAAATCCCAAATAATCCTAAAAGTTCTATCACAATTCCAAAGGTACAGAGTGTACAATTGAATTCAGTTATTGGATGTGTTGATGTGCCAATAGACTTGGGTGAGCTAATGTGCAGTCTTGATGTATCATAATGATATAATCCAGAATATCATTGAATGAATTCACAGAGATCCCAAAATAGTGATTTAGTCCTAAATTTCAATGAACACTTTGTAGTTCCTATGAATTATTTAAATAAAAGATTCCTCTCAAATTATATCTGAACACAACTAAACTGGTTCCATTAGACTGGAGTTAAATTAGGAATAATTGATTTTGTTGATCTTAGTTAAAAAGGACAATAAGATTACTAGAATGCGGGTAATTTCCCATCAGATTCATAAATGGGTTCTCTTTCTAGAACCTTCTAACGTCAAAAGGACAGGTAAACATGTTTACAAATATTATCTTGAAGTTCAACCCACAATCATGGACAAAAGTTAACATAATATAGATATACATAAGAATATCAAGGTCTTGGATTGTGATCAACATCCACGCATATTAATGGGGTGATCATGCATCTCATTGGCCGTATTAAAGCTTATATTATCACGATCTCAGATGGCGTCGATTTATATTCGACTTGCACGAAGATTAAAGAGGTGATTATGTTTCTAATTGGCTGAATTTATGAACATAATACTTGCCATATTTCTGATCATATATGGTACGTAAGTTTAGATCAACAAGAACTCGGATGACTTCGATCATGAGCGGGATACAGGCATACTAAGGAGGTGATCTTGCATCTGTTTGGTTGGGTTTATGAAGACTTCAAGGCCTTATTTTAGATTTTGAAAAGATCCGGTACGTAAGCTTATATCATCCAGATTTCTGAAATTCGATTATTAGTGACAATCACGAATAGTAATGAAGCGATCTTGCACCTGATTGGATGAGCTTGTGAACACACTAGAGGACATATTTCTGATCAGGTTTTGATCAGAGTTGGTATGTAAATTTGTATCATCCGCACCGAGGGTGAGTTTGGCTATGAACTACATCCACGCATGTTAATGATGTGACCTTACATCTAATTGGCCTAGCATATTAGCACTCTTGATGCCGTGTTTATTAAACAGGAATTTGACCGTGTGTGTGTGTGTGTGTGTGTGTGAAACATCAATTTTATATCATACACTGCAGCTTTTACAAAATACAGGAGTATGTACGTGTTCTGTTTCTCAATGCTAGCACAGGCTTATATGCAGTAAAATCTTACTTTCTAACCAAAACCAAAAAGCGTCTAATCCCTGTTCTTCCAAATTAGGTCATTCATGCTTACTTAAAACTATCACGTGATCGGCAAATTGGAATAAACTCGGTGTGATAGATTTAGTGTCAGCAGGGAAGAAATTTATTCATATCTGGACCAACTAATAATATAAGATGTGTGAAATTTCGGTGGATAACAAAATTGACCTTTATTTGTTACTGCCCTTCACCGGTCTAATATATTTGGCCACTTTGTGCGTTAACACGGTGACTTCATGTAGATCAGTTATAAATGCCCTAATAATACACGAAATACATGCCATATGGTCTCGAACCCTTGTCCAATAATGCACGAAATATATGCCATATGGTCTCGAACCCTTGTCCAATAATGCACGAAATACACGCCATATGGTCTCGAACCCTTATCCAATAATGCACGAAATACATGCCATGTGGTCTCGAAAACATGACCAATAATGCGCGAAATACATGCAATATAGTCTCGAATGACCATTGATGCACGAAGTACATGCCATATGGTATCGAACACATGACCTTTGATGACCGGAATGCATGCCATATAGTATAAAACCTATGGGCGCGCGCTCATAAGGGCAAGGCGCTTGCCCACCCACCCCCGCCCGGATTTTCATCTCTAGACATGTTTTGGCTACATGCGTAAAATTTAATGGCTGACCACTAAATATTCGCCCCCCCCCCACACACACACACACACAAATAAATACAAATTCCATGATCGAACCCACGACCACTGATGCACGAAATGCATGCCATATGGCTTCGAATCTATGACCATTGATACATGAAATACATGCCATATCGTCTCGCACGCATGACCATTAACACACAAAATATATGCCTTACAGGGGCGCCCACAGAATTATTTTCTGGAGGGGTGGGGTGCAAACATGTAATGGTCAGCCGTTAAGTTTTACAGATGCAGACCAAAACAAGTTTATAGGCGAAATCCGGAGGGGGGGGGGCGCTTCCAGACCTAACCCAGCTACAAAATTTTAAAAAACGTACACACACACACACACACACACACACACAAACACACACACACGGAGACACAGATGTCAACTGAAACTTTACCATCGTTTTATTCTTGCTCACGTTTATTGGGTGCTATGCACACTTTGAGTAAATAAACATTTAGACTTTTGCTTTGGTGCCCTTTCGAGGAAAGCCAGGGCCCTTTGAAATCTTGGAACTCCACCTCCCCACTTGACCTGATCCGGTCCTGCAGATGAAACACTTCATGGTTTCATTTTTTACCTCTTTGATGTAATACTTAAACACAGACTAGGGCAAAAATAAGCTTTTAAACATTATGATTACCGCCTTCCTTTCTTGAAAATTAAGGGCAAGATTTACCTTTTAGAATACAAATTTTTCTAGAGAAGCGAGAAGATAAAGAATGATATAGATGTTTGACTCACAAGTGTTTTCGTCATCTGTTTTGTTTTTGTTTTTTTTCTTAAAAATTTCTTTTCAATAAACGCTTCGATGTGTGTGTGTGTGTGTGTGTGTGTGTGTGTGTGTGTGTGTGTGATTTAGATTTTTTAACGTAGCTTTAAGAATTTTTCAGTCATATCGCTACCATGTCTGCAGTGTGATAGTTTATAGTGATGTTTAGTACTGGTGCATCATGCCGCAGACATGTAGCATGATGTCCCACCCAGTCACGTTATCCTGACACCAGGCCAACCAGTCATAACACTAACTTCCTAATGATGAGCGCCAAGCGAGCTTCGATATGCAGTAAACTCTATGGCGTAGCAACCACCCAATCAACACCTAAAACCCGGGGGACGAGGGGAACCGATGGCCAGTGGGGGCCAAAATTTCCATCAAAACAATTTTTTTTTTTTATTGAGAGAGGGGCCCAGAATTAAGTTTTGCGGTAGAGGTGGGCCAGGGCAGTATTTCATTCTATGCCGATAGGATGATTATTTTTGTTTCGCACGGCAAAACATGTTTAA